>LPNX010095678.1:253469-290840 GCA_001517045.1 Pseudotsuga menziesii
CATCAACATCATCATCATCAAAACATCAACATGATCCTTCCTTTCAGAATTACGGGATCAAAATGTCTGTGGTACTCAGACAATCCTTCCTGTCGGAATTACGGGATATAGGTCTTTACGGAGTTACTAACGATCCTTCCTTTCGGAATTACGGGATCAACACATCTGTGGAACTTAGACAATCCTTCCTATTGGAATTATGGGATCAAGTCAATGATCCTTCCTTTCAGAATTATGGGATTTAGGTCTTTACGGAGTTACTAACGATCCTTCCTTTTGGAATTGCGGGATCAACATAGTTGTGGAACTCAGACAATCCTTCCTGTTGGAATTACGGGATCAAGTCTTTACGGAGCTACCAATGATCCTTCCTTTCGGAATTACGGGATTTAGGTCTTTACAGAGTTACTAATGATCCTTCCTTTCGGAATTACGGGATCAACACATCTGTGGAACTCAGACAATCCTTCCTATTGGAATTACGGGATCAAGTCAATGATCCTTCCTTTCGGAATTATGGGATTTAGGTCTTTACGGAGTTACTAATGATCCTTCCTTTCAGAATTACGGGATCAACACATCTGTAGAACTCAGACAATCCTTCCTATTGGAATTCCGGGATCAAGTCAATGATCCTTCCTTTCAGAATTACGACATTTAGGTCTTTGCGGAGTTACTAACGATCCTTCCTTTCGTAATTACGGGATCAACACATCTGTGGAACTCAGACAATCCTTCCTATTGGAATTACGGGATCAAGTCAATGATCCTTCCTTTCGGAATTATGGGATCAACACAGTTGTGGAACTTAGACAATCCTTCCTCTAGGAATTATGGGATCAACACACGTTCTTGAGTACCGAAGTCATTGGATCCGTTCTGAACCGAAGTTCAAGGATGATACAATCCTACCACCTTCTCGATGATCGAAGTTCACCGGATCCGTTATGAACCAAAGTCCAAGGATGATACAATCCTACCACCTTCTCGATGACCGAAGTTCACCGGATCCGTTCTGAACCGAAGTCCAAGGATGATACAATCCTATCACCTTCTTGATGACCCAAGTTCACCAGATCTGTTCTAAACCGAAGTCCAAGGATGATACAATCCTATCACCTTCTCGATGACCAAAGTTCATCGGATCCGTTCTGAACCGAAGTTCAAGGATGATACAATCCTACCACATTCTCGATGACCAAATTCACCGGATCACTTCTGAACATATGTCTCGGGATGATACAATCCCTCCTCATTCTCGAAGACCGAGGTCTCCGGATCACTTTAGGGCAAGTGCCCAGGGATGATACAATCCCACTGCAACATCACTACTCCCCCTTTCGGGAAGGTATTTTCGAACCACACCAAGCTTGTCTCAAAAGAGTTCGAACTTTACTCGGGACAGAGGTTTTGTCAACACATCATCATCTACATCTTCAGTATGTGAATACTAAACTATCTCAATCTGTATCTCTAGTATGTGAACACTGAAAGCATCATCATCTATATCTTTAGTATAGAAATACTAAAAGCATCATCATTTCTATATTCAGTATAGAAATACATAATCACCATCATCTGCATCTACAGTATGTAAATATGGAAACATCATCTATATCTTCAGTATGGGAATACTGAAACATCATCATCTGCATCTTATCTCGTACGTAGAAATACTGAATTTCTATGTGTTACGACGGAACACAGGGTTCGCTATCATCACAACTCTGGTTATCACATAGAATCACGATAGTGTCCAACTTTAGGTTGAATAATCCTGACATCAGTAAGCTACTATATATTCTACTTCGGCTGTGCTTAGAGCAACACTAAACTGCTTTCTGCTAAACCATGAAATCATAGCAGATCCCAGACTATAACATCAACTTGTTGTACTGCTTTTTCTATCTGAGATACTTCCAGCCCAATTTGCATTTGTATAGCCATACAATCTATACTTATGGCTAATCTATAGTCCTCATCACATGTTTTGCAGCTACCAAGTGAACCCATCTAGGTTGAACTAGATATTGACTTAAGGCGTTCACAGCAAAACAAATGTTTGGTCTAATATTTGTTAAATACATCAATGACCCAATGATCTGTCTGTAATGAGTCGCATCCACTAACTTTGATGAGTCACCAACTACCAGCTTCATGTTGGAGTCCATGGGTGTGGCCATGGCTTTGCATTCCAACATATTGAATCTCTTCAATATCTCTACCACATACTTTCCCTGGTTGAGAAATATTTCTTTGTCATACTTCCAGACCTAGGAAATAATGCATTAACCCAAGGTCTTTCATCTCAAATTCTTCTGCTAGTTTCTTCTTGCTTTCCATGATCTGTTTCTCATTCCGTGTCAAGAATAAGTCATCCACATATAATAACAGGATGACAGGTTCATCTTCTACAACCTTGTAGTAAAGGTTAGGATCGACTTTACTCTTGGCAAAGCCCATGCTTGTCAGTAGACTATCTATTCTTCCATACCAAGCTTGAGGGGCTTGTTTAAGGCCATACAATGCCTTCTTCAATTTGCATACGTGAGTATGTCTATCTTCAACTTCAAATCCTTGTGGCTGTTCTATGTATACTTCTTCTTCGATCACACCATTTAGAAAAGCTGTTTTCACATACATCTGGTGTAAGTCCCACTTCATCATGGATGCAAGTGCCATGGTAGCTCTAATTGAAGTATACCGTGCTACTGGGGCAAATGTCTCTTCATAATCAATTCCCTCTTTCTGAGAGAAACCTCTGGCCACAAATCTTGCTTTATACTTCTCAATACTTCCGTCGGCTGCATGCTTTATTTTGCATATTCATTTGGAGGATACTATACTCTTTCCTTCGGGTTTGGGAACTGTATCCCAAACAACATTCTAGTATTATTTCATCATAACATCTTCCATGAGTTCGTCTTATCGGGTCATCAACATATCCTAGTCTTTATCCTAGTCTTTTGCATTCAACCTTGAAGGTTGGAACCCACTTTACTCTTGATAAAGTCTCGATCCAACAGGAAGCTGTCCATCATGTTGTACCATGTCGAACTTAGATATCTTCTGTAGTCACCCCCCCTAAAGTGGAGTATCATCTTCCCTCTTCATTCTGTACAGGTGGCTCTATGCTTGATATATACTTGTCAATAGAGTATGTCATGTCATAGTCTATTGTTTCTGAGGCAAATCATGAACCTTGCTTTGTACACTTGTTCTTGTAGATCCATATGGAAGATACTACGTACTTTCCTTTATGTCTCAAAATCATATCGTATACATCATTCCCCATGATCAACTGTTATTCTTTGATCATAGCTTCTTTCATAGCATTCTTTTTTTCATCTTGAGTTATCTCTCGTAGCCATGGTGGTCTTCATCCTTCGAGGTGGATCTACCGCTCTCTGAAACTCTTTCTTCCGTCATGGTGTCTCTAACTCTGGGAGCTTCAGATTCATGTTTATTGGGGTGAATCTTGAATTGTCATCACTTGTTCTTCGGAACAAGTCTCATCCCTTCTTTTTTTTTCTTCTTGTAGGAGGTTGTACAGGACCTTTCCTACAATTCAAATGCACCAGTTGCACGGTTAGAACTATTTCATAAAACATATGCATAACGACAAATTCTTATGCATCATGCAACTGTTTAGCCAATACAACATTCATCCATATCTCACGGAAAATTTTCTAGATGCCTTCCATCTCTACCAGGACAACATTGAGATTGTGCACTAATCCAATATGTCAGCAAAGAGGTTTCATTCTAGATAAGTAGCAATGGAGAGTTGTATAGCACCATGACCTACTTACCCATCACATGCGTATTAGTAGTATACAGTCATTAATGCAAACAATCTATTATGCATAACACATAAACTGAATATAATCAAATGCATAACAAAACAATATCATTAAATGACAATTGAATACTTATCTTTTGTTTGTTTCGTGGGTAGACTCCTTCTTGATCATTCTGCTTCATCATCTTCTTCATTCATGAAATCATCATTTCTTATCCAAATGATAATATGGATAAGAGGTTCTTTAAGAATTGAGTTCTTCATATTCCTCATCGCTTGAGGGATCTTCTTTGAATGGTGAGAGCTTGCTCTTCAATTGCTTCCATCTTTCTTCTTCTCTTCTTATGAGACGAGCTTCTTCTTCTTCCTAAAGTCTGTTGAAAGTAATTACTTCCTTCTGGCACATATTCTTTGCATGAATGAATCCCATGATCCTGGGAGGCCATTCAAGGTGGCTATCACCACTTCTGCATTCTCCACTTCTTCTTCTGCCGCTTCAAGTTGTTCTGCATTCTGGATCTTCACATTCTTCAACTGTTTTCTCAAAGCCATCTTCTGATTTAAGTTCTTATCTTCAAATAGCTTGGTCAAGGAATCAAACATCTTCAGTGTCTTTGGGGAGACACTTGTGGTACAAGTTGATTCATGACTGAATCAGCAATGATCTTCTTGGCCTTGACCAAGTTCTTCTTGTGTAAGGCTTCTAGCCTCATCTCCCTCTGGAACTGGAACCTCTATACTCATGTAGGTGTCCAAACCATTTTCTTTAGAGAGATCATAAACTTCTAGGCTTGGAATTTGTCAACTTCACCAAGATTATCATCAAGCTGATGTGATAGATCACTTTGAAATGAGAACCTCAAATGAAAATAGCAAAGGATTAGATCTTACCGATTTGAGGTGTCCGTCTTGGTTCCGAAGCTTGCTAATCTAGGGTTTGTCACAGAAACCCTAATTTTAAAAAATTGGAATATTTCAGATCTGATTGGATAGATAGATAGATCTCTTCAAATGGAGCTGTCCAATGTACTCCTTTTCTGAAAACAGTGGAGGGAAGCTCCCGGAACAGGAAGCCCTAGATTTTCAATTTCTTCTGCAGAAATTCCTGTTACTGTTTCTATGATATCTCCGAAATTACTGATCCTCTATGTCTGAAATTTTGTAATAAGGTAACCTCACATGTCCTTGATCCAACACCGTATGTTTCATCAGAATTGGTTTTACCATTTGGTATTTATGATCCTTTTCCCAAGGTGACCTGTTACAGGACTGTTCAGAACAACAAAGTTGTACGGAATGCCCCGTGTCACTGGTTCATCTTCTGAGTCTGATATTTGTACCACTAAAATTACAGTTCGTTCCCTTTCCAGAACATCTTCAGGAATTCCATTTGGACCTTTGTAGCCCAAGATATTGCAGTTCTCCCCAGGTGTCCTATTTAGGGATGAATTCTGGAAGAGGCTAGAACCCTAACGTGGAGGGATAATATCTTCCATAATATAGCAAATTTGAGGATGAATTTTGGACACAGTGTACATCAGGATTGTATCTTTGGCCCCTGCAGTTTTTAGCTCCCGATACTTCACAAATCTTGGGATATAGCGAATGTACCAAAACTTAGCAGTTTTAGTACTTAGGGTTTTTCTAGCTCGGGGTCAAACTAGGGTTTGACTTTCCTAGAGTTTCACCCAACCAAATTTCTTGATCTAGGTCTCTAAACTTTGGTTTTGATGAGGAGAAAAATCCTATGCTGGTCTCACCCAAAAATTTCTCTTCTGTAGAAAGCCCTAATTTCCGCATCGAAAACTGAAAATGCTCGGAATCGAATTCCGCTTCGACAGAAAGATGCGCCCTTCAATGGAGAGTCAGCCTAGCATACTTTTACTGATGGATTGTGGAGAGAGACCCAAAAAGTAAGAATCCTTAGCTTCTATATCTGCACAATGTCTTCTTCTCAGGTTAGCTCTGATACCATGTTAACATTTCATATGCTTAGCTAAGACATCAGTATTTCCTTTCATTTTCATAACAAAAGCATATAAACAGGATCAGTGAAAGATAGACAAGCACAACCATACAAAAGGAACACAAAGATTTATCTTGGGAAAACCCTAAGGGGAAAAACCCAACAAAAGCTTCCTCAATATAGATGCCCCCAAAAGATAAAAGATAAAACCAGCAAGGAGATCAAAGCCTGATCCTCCTCCTTCTCCAGCTACTTCTCTTCTCCACTAATGTGTTATACAAGTGAGAGTGTGTGTTACAAATGAGGAGCACCACACCTCTATTTATATTCATCCGTTCACTTAAGTTAACTCATCTGACATGTAGGCTCGAGTTAATCATGTAGGCTCGAGTTACACATGTAGGCTCAAGTAACCACACTGGGGTATTAATGACCCACCTTTACAATTAGAGGGGACTACCTCATGACTCTTATTGGTTATTCCGATTAGAAGCATCGGGGTACAAAGTAATACAAGTGGTTCTCCCGGTAGGACCATCGGGGACCACAAAAGATACATATAGAATATTCTTCGAAGTTACAATATTTCAACAACAACATGGTTGATAGCTGAACCAAGGTCAGAATAACATGACGAATTACCCTAGGTGTTTGGTAAAGATATTAATAGTTGATTCGGTTGACAGTGCCATTGAGTGGTTCAAATTTCTAGAAACTAAAAATGGTAACAAGCACGGTGTTTAATGCTCCTTTATTGATTTTTATTGTTGGGTTTTATTGGTGGATGCCATTAGAATTGATTGCATAAAATAATCCACGATTATGTGCACCGGATTGATTTGGGTGTGATCCCATGGTTGGGAAGCTGTCTTTGTTGATCCTTGCGCTTTCAATCAATTTATTGGATAATTCGACGAGTTTAAAGGGAATATATCTTTGTCGATCCTTGTGCTTTCAATCAATTTAATGGATGATTTGATGAGTTTAATGGAAAGCTGTCTTTTGTTGATCCTTATGGTCATTCGGTTTGTTGGATGCCTTGATGAGTTTAATGGATGCATTGATGAGTTTAATTGAAGATTTGATGAATTTAATGGGTTGTGTGTCATTAATTGATATGGGTGTGTTTAGTGGTTGAATATCCTTGTAGGTGAATCTGATCCCCAAAACCCTTGTAAATGTGTAGTTGAGGATGTGAAATTATGTAGGTGAGGATGTGTGATGGGATATATTGGCATCATTGGATGTGTGAGTTTGCTCCAAAGATCATTCAATGGGGTTGAGTAGAGAGACATTGAGTACATGTGGCATGGGAATTCTAAACCCTTTTAATGATTGAGTTGATATCTTGGACAAAGAACATTGGTATATGTCAGGGAATCAATAGTTTGGAAGGTTTTTATGTCAGTTATGGATAAATATCCACAAATAGGCTATTTATGGATTGTTATGGGCCCAATCATTACATGGGTCAATTTTGAATAATTTTGGGTTAATATATGAATATTTACATATGTTAGTTTATTCAATAATTGAGTGCTTGATGTGATCATTTCTATCGCAATTATTGGTCCTTGCTCACCGATGTGAATCCCTCCCGTACTCCTCTTTCAAGATCATTGAGTTTCCTGGATTATGTTCAAATTGGATAGGCATAAGTTATTCTAGAACCATTCTCCCAAACATTCATATTTAATACCATTACCTTCTAACCCATAACACTATTTATATCATCAACAACCCACTTTATTCCCACCTTAGAACATTTCTTGGCAACATGCTCCTTTCACGTCGGAAAATAGGTTAGTGCATCAGTATTCTCAAGAATTTCTAATGTCTGCTAATGGAATATAAACCAATTAGAGTTTCAAAATGCTAGTGCTAAATTATCTATATAATAATAGAATCTGTATGTCGGATTAAGGTCTTCAACCCGACATGTAGGCTTAAATCAAGCCTTCCAAACCCATCTATCCCAAAAATTGACATTCATCAAAGTCATAACCCTTCCAAAATATATGGTAGTTTCGTTGTTGTGTATTGTTAGTAGGCACTAAGTTGTGGAACCATAAGAGAATTAATAATATTGTGTTGTATCTAAGTTTTGGACTGAATTTTGACTTTATGGGAGGGGGATGCAAGAGGGATTTAGGGCAACACAAGGTATGAAGTAAAGGGGAGAATCTCATTATGGTTTTCAAAATGTTGTTTAGCTTTAAGTTGTAATAGTAATTGTTTTTCATTATTCTTGTATAAATTTAAAAGTTATCATGTTTTATTTTTTGATATGCCTTACATTGGCGGGGAATAGATGAAGACATCACATCTAAGTTGCTTACACACTACCACCAAAACATAATATTTCATGTAATTACCAACCATTATCCATAATTAAAGCTTATCCTAGTCATATTGTTAGAGCATTATACCACCTAGTACCATGGTCACATACACCTAGGACACATTTTCATTTGTTTTGTACTTATGCTATATGGTCAAAAACTAAGTTGTGTTGGTCAAGCAAGGTACTTTTGGTGTTTTGGACTCATTAATGCACCTAGGCACCCACATTTGATCATATTGGTTACAAATGCACCCTCATTTATGTCTGTTTAGTCCTTAGTGCACTCCCACTCCATAGATTAGGGAATTTGGTTAACCAGAGGTGCCCATGCATGGTATTTGGGGGATTTTGGCTCTTTTGGACCATTTACTGCTGTCTAGAGCTACTCCCACTCACCCATGCACTCTACCACACCTACCCTACCCTCAT
This sequence comes from Pseudotsuga menziesii, assembly GCA_001517045.1. NCBI lineage: Eukaryota > Viridiplantae > Streptophyta > Pinopsida > Pinales > Pinaceae > Pseudotsuga > Pseudotsuga menziesii. Next base: position 262,011 of record LPNX010095678.1, read on the forward strand.
TTATGTCCTATCATCCCCAACCATGTTCACAAAGGACTTCGTGATTGTTTGAGGTGGTTTGGGAGCCCATTGGTCCACCTGGGGGGGTTTAAGGTCCAATCTAAGCCTGCCACATGTATGCATCCAATTTGCCTCCAAAGGCTAACAATTTTCTCCGATTGTATAATAATGATGTTCTAGGTATATTTACATACTGGACAACGATAATAAACTTAGTTATTGACACCATTCCTATGTGTTAATTTTGCTTTTTTCATTGTTTTTATGCATAATTTGTGAATATATTGAGTTGTGATGATTCCTTTAGCTACTAGATCTTGATGTGAATCATATTTTCACACATATTAAGAGATACTATTCAATAATATTATATAAACTGAAACTTTGAGAAATCATACTCCCAAAAAAACATTGTGGTGAGCAAATTCTTTGGGTGTGCATTTATGTTGACCAAATATCTCAAACTAATGGAAACTTTATCTATGTGAAATGATTTCCTTCTTCATTCTATAATATTGTTTTCTCATTCCTTCTGAAAGTGATCATTGAGACGTGTCCAACATAAATCTCCTAAGAAATTTTAAGTGTTTTGCATAAAGCTATTGAACCTTTTGTTGTTTGATAAATCCCACAAAGATTAACAATTGGAGGCTGACCAATTCACTTAACAATTAAGATATAAATATTGACCACTTCGCTTAACACTACATATTTTTAGGCCTCTTTCATTGTTGAGATAACAAGGAAGAATATTAGAGATGTACACTGCATATATTTTTTCTAAGCTGTATTTTTTTTTGTTTGGTAGAAATGCTCGTCACGAGGTCACTCCATTTCAACCATTGGCTAAGAAACTACAACGTAGAAGAATCTAAGCTATCAAAATTACCCAAATATCGTACTCATCTTGGGCCACACTAACCCTTAACATGGCTGGAGTTTTTGATGTCTCCTCCCAACTAAGTCACCCCTAATCCTATTGAACTCCGATCACCTTGCAAATGAAACCCACACCTTAACTGAGTGAGGTAGAGAGATTTGACATGTTGTACCATTTTGAATGCAAACCTTATTCTATTTCTTTTTCTTCGCTTTGTTCACAAAAGATTGTATTGGATAATTCTCTTCCTTTTCTTTATCCACACAATAATGACAATTTCAAATGGTATATTTCTGGAGAGATTTACATGTACATTTCCATAACATATATCTGTGTAGGTTATCGTCTTTAGGTGAATATTGTAGCTCAAAATACATAAAAAAAAAGATCCAGTATAGATGCGTGTTACATTGCATGCTTGATGCAAATTTTATAAGGTGACACATGAAATGGAAAACATAACTTTGACAAGTGTCCAGACATTGGTAAACATGTTTGTGGTAAACAAATGTGGGTGTATGATATTATTTTTTAATGTTTTAATCTTATTATCTAGGGATATTATTAAATAGAATATTAAGCTAGAACAAGGACATGGTTTGAATACATGAGAATAAGGAAATGGTTTGACCAATTGCCTCATTTCTTTAATCAACATTGCATGGTAGTTTCCCCTAAAATAAACTGAAACTCTGTTGTTTATTTATTTATGTCATGTTCCTATAATTGGTTCATGTGTTTGATATTTTATATTATTACTTTTGTGGATATTGGGATTATCTTTTGAATTGAAAAACCTTGTTGAATGGTAGTAATGCAAATTCTACCAAACAAGCCATCTAAACTTGCTAGCAATTCAAGCATTGAATATCAACTTGAAAAGGCTCAAGGTGTTGACGGTAACAACTTGTCCAAGATCTCATCTGAAAGATCTAGTTAGGATTGCTCCAAGGATCATACAATCACTATAACTAACAAAGTCGTAGATCCAGATAAATGGAGTAATTTGGACCAATGGAGACATGTTTGCATAGCATAGAAGCATTAAATCTACTGCTAAGACTTTCCCAAAACTATTGAGCATAGACATTGTGTGTGCCAGAAATTGTTCTTACACTACCAGAAGAACAAGCCAACACAATCTCAAAAGTAAAATTAAATAAAATAGGTTTTAGGGTTTTAAAAACTTCATCAGCAAGGAGGAAATAAACATCCACAAGCTAATACAGAACTGAATCATGCAAGTTGGATAAACTGGGGATCAAACACATCCCAATAAGCCATAAACATTACACATGAAATACTAATTCCACCCACAGGCTACAAGCATTTACATGAATAAAACTTTAAACAAGAAATGAAATTGTAGATTGAGCAATCAAACAGATCAGAAATGAAAAAGCATGACAGGTAAAAGGGATTATCAGTTTATATATAAACAATAACAATCATCCACTTACATAAGAGTTATAAGTGCTAGCTTGAGAAATCCAAGCTCCAAAAGCCTCTCCTTGAGTGAAAAATCCCTTTCTCAAAACTGTATGTTTGTCTTCCTTTTATCATTACAAAATTAAAGTAGTTCCATAACTACTTTCTAGGTCGAAATTTGAAACAGTTACATCAATTAGTTACATGATAACTAAAAATCTTTAAAGATAATTAACCCAAAAATAGCAAATCGGATTTGGGGAAATTTGGCGAATTTCTGGAAATTTGGGTCTCAAAGACGCCTTCATATCTCTTGATCTGGAACACCTGTGTAAACACTGAGAGAGGTTTTTTTAAATGAGTAAGTTATGAATAAAAATCTCTCTTGGTTTTTCAAAATTCCTCTTCAATTGATCGGAATATGTTCTGCAAATTTGTGACAAAAACAGGAAATTATTAAATAATTCAAACCCTGAAAATAGGCCACAAAGATGAATTCGAATCTCTCAAACGATAACAATTGTTGCAAAACTGAGAGAGATTTTTGTGAATGAGCCTGTTGTGGACAAAAACCTCTTTTGGTTTTCCTGAATTCATTTCCATCTCCTCGTAATCTGCTCCCAATGACAATGACAAAAACAGGAAAAACAGAGCTGCTACAGGAATCCCCTCACGAAAATATTTGACAAAGGACTAAAAAATGAGAGTTAGATTATAAATCAAAACTTGGAATGAAATTTTATTATAAGTTTTTGAAAGCTTAAAGATGTACATATTAACTAATAAGCCCAAAAGGCAAACCTTAAAACTAAAATGATGAAATGATTCAATCATTAAAAGCATTAAATCCAACCAAAATTATTGATTGTCAAAAATTATTAAAATCAACATGAAATATAAAATCATTTTAAACCAATGGTTGAAAATTAGGACAAAAAGAACAGATAAACTAACAACAAGATCTAGTTATAACATCTGGCTCTTGTTGCGGGATGAAGTCCTCCTTGTGAGGCTTCAAGAACCTGTAGACCTTGTGCCTTATTCATTGGGTGATGGAGTCATTTACCAAATATCTGCAACTTTGTCAAACTCTGAACACATACCTCTGAAATGAAAAAATACTGCTACAAACCAGCATACTGAAAAGAATCTACATGCTCATACAACGAGCTTATTCTGCTATTTACTCCTACTTCTAATCGGAGGAAACAACCCAATCAAGTGTAATCATGCTTACAGTGAAGCCAAGAAACCATTTGTCTGAGAATCATAATTTCATGCATGCTACTGTTTGAGAAAACCTACAAAAGATGTGATAAATGCAATAAAGAGTTTGTAGGCAGCTGATACTTATGACTGGAAATAGGAAGTATGCCAAAATATGGAGCATTAGAAACCTTTAAAAAATACAACTCCATCCAAGAAGCCACGGGATCATGAAATTTCCGATTTAAAACTTCAATGTCTTCATTATATTCATCATAAAGTGAAGTATTCTCTTCCTCTCCATTGCTGTTCTTTTTAAACTTTGGATCAAGAATGGAAACCAAGGGGTTTTCAAACTACTTCTCGACCTTTAAATAAAACCCTTGATAAAAATTGAACAAATAAAATTCTGAAAGTGACTACAAGTCAAGAATAACAACTTATTTCTTATATCAATAGTAAGAGGTTGAAGAGCAACAACTTATTCTTCATAACATGATAATCTCATAGCAGGAACTAAGAAATTTCTACTATAATCCACTGAAAATATATTATCATCGAAAAAGTCAGCAAACTGATATGAAGAATCAACACAAGCATCATTTATATCCTTGTTTATATGAAAATCTGAAAATGATGAAGAAAACTGTCTTCAATCTGAATGATACCTACGTTCTTCTTCCTGTTCATAAGCTTGTATATCTTCAACATGAGCTTGATCTCGAAGCATTTTGCAAGCTCGGATTTTCTCCTCCACTCCTTTTGCATCCTCAAACAATTGTCTTAAAGATGATGATTTTCTTTCTAACAGGAAAAAGACAAGATCTGAATGTTGAGCCATAACTTAATATACCATAGCAAGTTTTTTCAAAGGTCTGATCTCTGTAGGCATACTAATATAAAAACTTTGAAACCTCCAATTAAATTTAGTAATTGGCTCATCATTTTTCCTTTTCAAACTATACAATTCGGAAAGAAATTGATCATAAGATTTATTCTTACCCCAATACTTCAAAAATACATCATGTAACTCTTCCCATGATCCAATTGAATCAACTTTTAAATTTCGGAACCAAAACCCAACATCTCCAGCAAAGGATTTCGAAAATAACCTCATGACAACATCCTCATGCATGATTTCAAAATTATCAATGAAATTATGAAAAGATTCTAAATGCTTCTCTGTTGTAATATGATCTTTTCCAGTAAAATGGGGAAGATATTCAACAAAGTAGGAAGGGTAAGGATGTAAGAGAGATGGCAGCCTAAGAGGTCTAAACATCTTTTGTCTGAGTCTAGACTGAAAATCTGTGAGTTGAAAATGAGGTTCAACTAGCTGTTGGAAAGTTTCAGTAGTGATGGTAGAAGGTAATAGATCAACTTTATTCTCTACAAGATGACCAGAATAATCAGCTTCAAGAGATATGGGTATATGTATATCATGCTGAACATGTATTTCAAATGAAGGAATAGGATCAACATCAATAACACAAGAAGAATGCATAGTTTCTTCTTCCAAAGTAGGATATGTACTTGAAGGTTTATGATCATCGGAATAGACAAAACAAAAAATAATTCTTTTGACATGCAATGGGAAAGATAGGAAAGAACTGATGAACAAGAACAAAACCTCATGGAGTAAAGTAACAAGCTGATATCCAGTCTTTCCATTTGGCTTCTTCATTTTTCTGTCAACAAAATTCTCCTTGCAGTGGAATCTTTAATCATGGAGTCATCGGTGAAAATTTGTAGTCTAAAATATTTTTTGACTTTGTTCACCTCTCAAAATCAGAAGAATAATGATATCCCAGGGAAGATATACTTCAGCTTCGTCCCTGGCAATGTCGCCAAAGATGTTTGTGCCAGAAATTGTTCTTAGACTACTAGAAGAACAAGCCAACACAATCTCAAAAGTAAAATGAAATAAAATAGGTTTTAGGGTTTTGAAAACTTCATCAGCAAGGAGGAAATAAACATCCACAAGCTAATACAGAATTGAATCATGCAAGTTGGATAAACTGGGGATCAAACACATCCCAATAAGCCATAAACATTACACATGAAATACTAATTCCACCCACAGGCTACAAGCATTTACATGAATACAACTTTAAACAAGAAATGAAATTGTAGACTGAGCAATCAAACAGATCAGAAATGAAAAAGCATGACAGGTAAAAGGGCTTATCAGTTTATATATAATCAATAACAGTCATCCACTTACATAAGAGTTATAAATGCTAGCTTGAGAAATCCAAGCTCCAAAAGCTTCTCCTTGAGTGAAAAATCCCTTTCTCAAAACTGTATGTTTGTCTTCCTTTTATCATTACAAAAGTAAAGCAGTTCCATAACTACCTTCTAGGTTGAAATTTGAAACAGTTACATCAATTAGTTACATGATTACTCAAAATATTTAAAGATAATTAACGCAAAAATAGCAAATCGGATTTGGGGAAATTTGGCGAATTTCTGGAAATTTGGGTCTCAAAGACGCGTTCATATCTCTCGATCTGGAACACCTGTGTAAACACTGAGAGAGGTTTTTTTAAATGAGTAAGTTATGAACAAAAATATCTCTTGGTTTTTCAAAATTCCTCTTCAATTGATCGGAACATGTTCTGCAAATTTGTGACAAAAACAGGAAATTATTAAATAATTCAAACCTTGAAAATAGGCCACAAAGATGAATTCGAATCTCTCAAACGATAACAGCTGTTGCAAAACTAAGAGAGATTTTTGTGAATGAGTATGTTGTGGACAAAAACCTCTTTTGGTTTTCCTGAATTCATTTCCATCTCCTCGTAATTTGCTCCCAATGACAATGACAAATATAGGAAAAACAGAGCCGCTATAGGAATCTCCTCATGAAAATATTTGACAAAGGACTAAAAAATGAGAGTTAGATTATAAATCAAAACTTGGAATGAACTTTTATTATAAGTTTTTGAAAGCTTAAAGATGTACATATTAACTAATAAGCCCAAAAGACAAACCTTAAAACTAAAATAATGAAATGATTCAACCATTAAAAGCATTAAATCCAACCAAAATTATTGAATGTAAAAAATTATTAAAATCAACATGAAATATAAAATCATTTTAAACCAACGGTTGAAAATTAGGACAAAAAGAACAAATAAACTAAGAACAAGATCTAGTTATAACAGACATAATATGGATGATTCAAATATGAAGGAAAAAATGTTTTCTTTCTTTCTTTCTTTTCAAACAAATCACATGGATGCAGTTTGGTTGTGTGCAATAATAGATTTGGTTTCTAGTCTTTAGTTTGTTAAAGTTTGGTCAAACTTCAAGAGTGGTGGAAGTTGGGCCTTCTGTTTTTTAAAAATTTCTTGCGAACGGTTTTATAAAATTATGATTGGGTTCCATTTCATCTAAGGAACTTTGAATTAAAAATTTAAATATATTGAAAAACTTTCACTATTATTTCATTAAATTAAAAAGGTCTACACATAAATACATTGTAGACCTTTCTTTCATGAGAGATGACCTAAAAACCAATATATCCATTACAGTCTGCTTTCTAACAATGTAATATTCAACAAGGAGTGATTCAGAACGACCCCATTTCTAACTCATCTCAATTTGTTCTTAAATTATTAATGTCAAACTTCTAGCATTATGTTGTGTGTCAAAAGGTCTAGGTTATTACGCTGATAGGTGTTTATATTTCAGAATTTGGGGTGGACTACTACCTATGCTTTTCCTAGATTGCATGAGGATGAGACAAGTGTACTGTCCAAATTGTTTTTATAATAGTCATTCCAAATTTGAAATAAATAATTATTAAAAAACAAAAAAATATAGAAAATAACTCGTAACTGATGCATGAATAACATGCAGTTCGTACGACTATGCATGCTTAAATACTTAGTGCTTCGTATTAGTTCTAACTTTTGTAGTATATGAAGGATCTAGGAGCTCAAATCAAGTCATTTTATAATAAAACACCTTTCCATATTCTTAATCACAGAGGAGTTGGAATGCAAGTCATAGTACATGGGCTTTGGTTGTGAAGATATGACATCGTATCAATGTTTAATTTTATACATGCTATTGTTGAATCATTATGCGCTATGCATGCAACAATATCACTAAATGCCTTGGGATATATACCTTTTAATCTAAAGTATTTAAATGGATCATATATTATATTTTAGGACATGTTTCCATCAATGCAACATTGTGTACTACTCATTCATTATTTCGTTGATTATAGTACGTATGATTGTGCACAATGGAAGCACAAAACATGTAAAAGGAAAATGTTATGGAGGTAAGCTTGCACACAATAAAAGGCAAGCATATTTTGTTGTCTTATAGAACAAATTTTGTAACTTTGTAATAAAAATATTTGAATTGATATAAATTTCTTAATTTAGGTATAGATGAAGAGAGTGAAGATGCTTAAAATATTAAAAATGCTCAGTATTCTAATTTTATAACCTAAGAGTTGGGGAGGTAAGTGTGGGGGGTGGTAACCTTTGACCTTGGTGGAAATATAGTCATTTATTTTACTTGTCGACTTGGGATCAACACTAATAATAAATTGAAACACTATGCATCATACTTGAGATTAAAGGCAAAAAATTCTATTGGAATTAGGTCAATTGTGGCGGTAGGTGACTCCCTCTTTATTATTTCTCAATCTAGGCGATGTCAGGAAATTAAGGACCAGATAGTTGGTCGCATTTACAAGTGCATCACTAAATTAGTTCAAAAAATTCCTTTACTGAGTTCTTCCATGTTCGTCATGATTTTAATGTGATAATGGATGACCTTGCTAATAAAGTCGTGAGCTTTCCTAGAGGAGACATTAGAAAGCATGGTGAACAACAAACTTATTGTTGTATCCCTTAATAGTTTGTTTATGATTTATTTCATAAGGTTTATTACCTTGGTCTTGTCAACTTCTTATTATTACATATGGAGGTAGGGTGCATTTCTCTCTTGGGACATGTGGAGCATTTTTGTTTACGAAAGATTGTACACCACATCATTATCTTGAACTGCACATTCATGCACTTACTTAGGGTTTATGACACTCTCTGGAAGCTTCATTGGGAAGTTTCCCTCTTCATTTTATATAGCTTTCACTGTGATTCGAACAGTGCTGGAGGTAGACAATTTGGTGTGTTGGGAAATTTTGGAATGGTGGTGAATCATCGAAGGAATTCTAATGTCATCCTCTATGCACCTAGAGATTGGCTCCATGCGGTCTTTAGTGCTCTTCATGTGGAGGATTGTTCAAAGGTAACTTTTTCCCTGCACCTAGATTATGATTTATCTTTTATTTGGGAGGTTTGGGATACTAGGGAGTTGCTGCTTTATTTAGAATTACAATTGGCTTGGAAGGATAATTCTGCTAGGTGGTTTTTTATATGTTTGGTGTGATATTTTTTCTTGATCCTATTGTGATCAATTCTTACTTGTCTTGGTTGTTACTGGTCATGTTGGGGTTATTGAGTTTGTTTTGTCCTTTAATTGGGTTGGTATTCGAATTTTATCTCGTGAGGAAATTTGGAGTAGTTACCCTCAAATGGATGTTGAAAAAATTATGGAAGACCTTTCAAAAAGAATTAGATTTTCTTAGGAAGAAATTCATGATATTCGTTCTCAACTAATATGGATTTGTTCTCACATAAAAGGTTTAATTACATCAGTAAATTAAATTACTAATCATGTTCCTGTTATAGATACCCGATTTAAAGATATTGAGAAAACTACCCATCAGATTTCTAATGTTACTTCAGGTATGATCGCCAGATGTGGTTGGAGGTTCTTTCTGTTCTTATCATGCACATGTGACAATTATGTCTAAAAGTTTGATGAAACATGAAGACCTTATTGTTGGTAAAAAATTTTGATTGGACGAGAATTATGAAGATAAAAATTTAGAAAAATATGTCATGCAACTTTTGGCTCATATAACCACTTCTAATGAAGATGAACATGACAGTCAAGATGTTTGAGTTACATGCAGTGAACACATGCCAAAAGGAACTAGAGATATTCATGATGTGCAAGTTGATGATACTTTAGAAGATATTCAAGACACAGAGGCCGATGATCAAGATGGTGAATCCGAGAACAATTTAGAGGAAGGTGAAGGAAAGGCCTAGCATTTATATGTATTGGAATTTGGATAGTAATAACAGCTCTTAAGTCTTTCTTTTTTCTTTTTTTATGAAGTGTTTTTGTAGTTTGCTCCTCATGCATTTGTAAGAATCTATAGTAGTTTGGAGAATTCTATTTTTTTGCCTCAAGTTTACTTTAATTTGAATGAATGTAACTAAGTTTTCATACTGAACTTGATTCTCTTATATTTATTTGAGGAATTTTTGTACTCTTTTGTTGAATCTTTCAGATTTTCTCAATACAATATAACTGTTCATGCTAAAAAAAATCTTTATAGCATATGAACATCATTAATCTTCAAGGTAATATTAATAATTTGAATTCAATGTAATATTGAGAATTTGAAATTGACAAAATAACTATCACAAATTTATATATTTAATAAATATTTATTCATTTTTTGAACTCCAATGTATACAATCCATTTTTAATAAAATGTTTTCATTTCATTTATTACTTAGACAAAATATTTATACAATTCTCTAAGGGAGGGATTAGCTGCTTTGCAACTATTTGTCTTGTTTAAATTTGTTCTATGTTGTAATGAACCACATGCCTACTTGATCTTATGCTATATTGTGATGAGGGGCCATATGCCATTCAACCCTATCTAACAACATTCTTGAGGTATTAACATAAACAAGGGTTAAAAATGTTTACCATTTATAAGCGAATTTGTGGAGTTAAAGGGAGGTACTTTCTTGATATGGATTGCAATTGGCGAATACATGCATTATTCTATGGCATAATTTTTCAAAGAAGAGAGAGAAGATAGAAACAAAAGGTAAAACTTTTCAATAAATTAAAGCCCCAGATTCTAAGGATTCTATTATTGCACGCTATAATATTGGTGTAAACGAAGTTCTATTCAACACTTCATTTGCTTCTGAGAGAGATACATGGTTGCTTGACGCTGGTGCAACTTCCCACATGATCATTAGAAAATATTTTTTTTTGAAGAAATTAATGAAAATGTAGACAGAGTAGTGCATTTTGCAGATATGTCCAACCTCATGCCTAAGGTAATTGGCTCCATCAATCTCAACTTTTTTGGGTTCCCTGAATTCTTGTTGCATAATGTTCTCTATCTTCCAGAATTGTAGAGGAAATTGTTGCTTCTTGTGTAGAATTGAAATCAAGGCCATTCCATCCACATGTTCGATGGAAAAGTTGAGGTAAGGAGATAATTTGATAGCCAAGTCATCATGACTGGATGGAAATATGAGATATAGTCAAAGCTGAAAGGAACGTATGCAAGAGATCAGAATTTTGCTATCCCCTCTTGGTATGAAGAAGGTGGATTGCTTTCCACTCTTTTGTGGCATGCTAGATATGTGCACATAAAATATAATATTCTCTTATTGTTGAAGAAGAATGGCGTTCCTAGTTTTCCTTCTGTTATAGCTAGGTTTTGTTTCTAGATTACATGTTATTTCCAAAGCACTGTTTTTCATATTTCTTTTAATTTTGAGTTTGGTTTTGGGGTATTAGAATCATGAGCTTATTTTTTATTTGATTCCATGTCATTTCTTTTTGATTTTATTTTATTTTGTCAGTTTTATAGTTTTAATGGGCTTATTAGGTGTATATTTTTCTAAGAAGTCGAAAAAATCTATCATAAGGTTTGATCTAAGTTGAATCATATTACTTAACCCTTTGTTTTGGAGTCATGTGTCAAAAATATTTGTCAGGCAGATTCCTGTAGCACAAAAGGGAGGGACCGTGAACTAAAGTGCTACAGGAAAATCGAGGCACTCCAAAAATTATAATATTAGCTCGTTGGTTTTTCAAAATCGCAAATGATGGAGTTTTTACATCTGTAAAGACGAAATGATACGTGTATAGACCTTGCAATCATTATGACAAATGTACACAATAAGGTAAGGATTATGCAGGTAAATCGCAGCTATCCTGAGTCTCGAAGATTGGAAATTTATTAAGCATTAATGATAGCACATCCATGGAGTTTGTTCAAAGCTAGTGGCGAATTTGACGGGCATATGAGAAACTAAGAAGATTGTGGCAAATTATTAAATGAACTGGGTGTAATCGTGGCTGTCGAAGATGGAACTGAGGACGTGAATGAGGACAGGAGAGCGTATTTTCAGCATTACAAATCATCATAGTGACAGGTATGCAACAAAACACATAAAACGTTAATTGAATCGTGATTTGCATTGACAGAGGGATAAGTCTAATAAGGGAAATTGAGAAATTACAAGTTATGGTCCTGATGTTTCTCAGCTTCTAGTTTGTTGCTGTAGTGAGATATTTTCGAGATAGTTTTAAGTATTTTTTGGAAGAAAGATACAGTTAGGGTTTAGTGCAGAGAAATGAAGAGGAGTGGCAAAACCAACAGGGCCGAGCCTTCTGACATGGGTTGGGATAAAAGTTTTCCTAAATGTGCAAGATTGTTTCAGAAAGCAGTCTGGTTTAAGTATTTTGAAAGAATTGATGGTTATCATTCTGAAGTATCATATGGGTTCATTCAAGGGTTAGAGAAAGATACAAGTCTGTTCAATACCCTAAAAATTGAGTTAACTAGAGAGTTGATAGTAGAAGCAACATATATTGCTGATGAGGGTGAATTTTGGTTTAAAAAAGTACCATTTACCTTCAATTCACAGGATTTCCTGCTGCCTGAAGTTGTAGCAGACTGGGGCAAGGGTGTGCATGTACAAAATTTTAAACCTGAGTGGAGGGAGCATATTAAGATTTTAAAGAGTTATATGACTTGTGAAGGTAGATTTGCTTCTGTCTTTAAGTATCATATCAGGTTTTTACTGCACCTAAACCAAGAATCGAAGATGAATCTCCCTTTCTTCTTCCTAAAGAGTCTGCAGAAAATGTCAAGTAGGGTGAAAGGACATCAAGATCATGCTAAGCAATCAATTTTCCATCATGGACTGATAAAACTAATCATTTGTAATGTGCTTCAGAAAAAAAAGAAAAAAACTTGGGATTACTTTTTGTTTTGGTCAGGGTTTCAGAGTGAAAAAGAAGACCAGTAAAAAAAGAGACAGATGAATAAACTTCACAGCTTAGTTAAAATATTGAAGAAGGAAGACATTGGTGAGTCAACAAAAGAGAATGCTCAAGTGGAATCTTTAGCTCAAAAGCTCAAAGAACCTGTAGGTGGAGAACATAGATAGATTGATGAAGATAACCAGGTAGAAATTTCTGAAAATGTGGAAGAAGTTTAGGTAGTAGTTTTAGAATAGAAAGAAGAAAACAAATCCGTTGACCTTAATCAGGATGCCAATGATATCCAAGAAAACATGGCAGATGTTTTTGTTCCAGCCGAGATTGAAGTGGAGAACATACAAAATCCCAGTAAAAAAACTAAAGGAAAGTCAATGGTTGAATTAAAAAGTGAAGGTGTACTAATTTCCAGTCTAAAGTTTCGTGGCAAGTCTTATGCCATGATAGGTGAGTCAAACTGGAGACGTAAAACAAGACCAAAGAATAAGTTAAGATTGAATATGAAAAAGCTTTTGAATCCAAAGTTGGCTAAGGAGAAGATTACCGTGATAGATTCAGAAGATTCCTCGTCTCAAGAAAATTTAAAAGAAGATGAAGACCTGTCTGAGCAGGTAGATAATAAGAGAGAAGATTCAGTGATTGAGAAGCCCTCTCTAATGAAAGACACAGTTAAAGAATAGTCCAAAGATTTTAGTTTTAAGGGAGATAAATCTCAAAAGGTTCCTGTAGCATAAACAAAGCAACATGAAGAGGATGATGAGGAAATTTTCAGGAAATTAAATATCCCTTGGTTATCTGAGGAATCTTCTTCATTCTAAGAAGGAAAGTTCATAGACTCAGAGAATGAAAATCTTCAGAAGACAGTTAAACAATACAAGTATCAAATTGATTTTCTGAATGAAACAAATGAAGGCTTGGTCATGGAAAACAAGAGGTTAAGAGAAGATCTTGAAGATATTAACACCCATTGTCAGGAGTTGATTGTGGTTTTAAAGGAAGCGTTAAAAAGGAAGAGGCAGACACAAACCAAATTTGAAGAGTTAAATCAGAAAATTCAAGATTTAACTCAGTAGAATCAAGAACTGTCAACGAGGGTTGAAGACTTGGAAGCTGAGCAACAAAGAACCAGAATAAAATCACAAGCTCTGGAAGGGATAGCACTTCTGGCTGAAGCATCCAAAAATATTTAAAAGATCATTTCTGATAGGTGTCATATAGTTAATTTTTGTACAAGATTAATAGTATATTTTGTAAAACAATCATTTTGTAGTAGTTTCGAGAGTTGTACCTAGAAGTTAGTTATGTAGTTAAGTAACTATTTTTACAGTTTCAAAGACTTGACCTAAAGTTAGTTAGGAAATTAAACAACTGTTTTTGGGATGGAAGAAGGATAAAAGAAATGAATTAGAAGGTAGGAGGGTTTGAGTTTTTTGCAAGGGGAGGCTCAAAAGCTATTATGTCAAGCTAAGATCCAAACTCTCATGTAATTTTCCAGACTGATTATGATATATATCACTGATAAGCCCATATTATTTTTCATTACTGGTTTCATTTATGATGTGTTAAATCACTTAATGTGCAATTTCGTTTCCTGTATAATGTTTTATTCATGAAATGCTTGTAGGTTGTGGGTGAAACTCAGTCACTTTTATTTGTTCTCTCTGGTTTATTTGATATATATGGTTCATCTCAGTGTCTGATCTTTATATGATTTAGTACATGTTTTAGCTTGTTTTATGTTACCCTCTTGTTTAAGAAAGTTTCAGACCAAAAACAATACAAAAAGACAGTTTTACCTTGTTTCATTTTAAAGATTGTGTTGGGTTCTTCTTCTTGTAGTCTGGAATAATTTCTGGCACTAACACCTACCATTCCAAAGAAACTGACATAATGTGATGCTTGTATTCTTGGTAAACATAGTAAGAATCCTTTCCATGATTCCAATTTCAAAGCATGTATAAAACTAGGGTTGTTTCACTCTCACTTCATGGCCCTATGCTTGCTATTTTTGCAAAGGTAACAAGTGTACAATGACTTGTATTGATGATTACACCATGATGTGTTCGGTGAATTTGTTGAAAGACAAATCTCAATCCTTTGAAACATTTTAGAACTTTCATGTATGGATTGAAAGTGAAGCACAATTGCATATTGGTCCCTTTCATACTAATAATGAGGAGAATATATATCAAATGAAATCGAATCCTATCTTAGACAATTGATTAGGAATCAAATCAGAATTCCATACAATCCTCAATAGAATGGTGTGGGATAAAGAATGAACAAGATACTCTTGAATATGGTAGGATCCATGCTATTTTTAAAGAATGTAAAATTGATACCCTTGAATATGGTAGGATCCATGCTATTTTTAAAGAATGTAAAATTGATTTTTTGGGTTGATGTAGCTTTCTGTGTAGTTTATTCTGAAAACAAAATCCCCACTAATGCTCTTGTAAACAAGTATCCATACAAAATTTCGTATAATTACATTTCTTT
Source organism: Pseudotsuga menziesii (assembly GCA_001517045.1). Lineage (NCBI taxonomy): Eukaryota > Viridiplantae > Streptophyta > Pinopsida > Pinales > Pinaceae > Pseudotsuga > Pseudotsuga menziesii. The sequence goes on from LPNX010095678.1 coordinate 277,165, forward strand.
GATAAGACATCTCATGGCCTTTGGTTCCACTTGTTATGCCTTTGATCCGAATTTCAGGGGGCATATGGTATAAATTTGGATGTATAAGTCATAAAAACATTAAATGGAGAGGCCACCCTCTCCCATTCATCTTAAAAGCATAAAATGGAGAGGCCACCCTATCCCATCCATTGTATTTGACAACCCATGATTTTGTTCCACGGTATGGCTTCAAGGCACATTGTACCTCTCCCGTCCATGGTATTTGAAAACCCATTGTTTTGGCCCATGGTATGGCCCAAGGCACATTGTAATAATGTCATAAAAAAGGTTCTATGCCTTATCAATAAAGCATTCAAGGGTTTTTGACATCCAACCTTTATCTTATTCTATTAAGTTATTTTTGAGTTATTATTTACAAGTGTCTTTCTTAGTATAGTTTGAGAGGAGAGGCTCAAAGAACCCTCTTTGAGCCTCACCCATCCATGTGTCCTATTTACTCTATGTTACTCTATGGATCAATTGTTAACAATTTTGCAGCTTTAATCTCCTCCTCTATCGGCATTCAAGCCTCCTTAGTCTCAGCCCCCAAGATCTGGATCATTAGTATCAGAGAAGGTAACCATTCCATGGGAATGAGGGTTTCAACATAGTTCAGATTCAAAGATTTGCAAGAAATTCGAACCACCTTTTGGAACTCTCATATTTTATTTGTTGGTACATACACTAGTTTTTAACTTTTTATGTTGCATCTGGAAATTCCGTGATCTCTACAACAGTCTATGTTGCTCTACAAACCCTTGGAAACCTACACTCATTAATCTATGGAGGATGATCCACTTATGAAAAATTTAGAGAGATATTCTGAACCCTTGGCAACCTACACTCATTAATCTATGGAGGATGATCCACTTATGAAAAATTTAGAGAGATATTGTGATCTCTACAATATCTTTTAATGGGTCTTTCATAGTTCATTTAAAAGGTTTTTCCGTCATTTAAAATGGGTTTTTCACGGTTTTTCATTTTGCTTCCTGGTTTGTGAGATATGCTTGTTTGAAGCAACACATGTTTATACACAATGCGACCTCACATACAAAAAATTTAAACAAGTAACACAGACTCCGCATAACATATACAAGTCTATACCATAGCTCATTAGAAAGTTATTTCCATAAGCTAAAATTGGTATTTCACAGTTTTTCATTTGGATTTTTTGTTTGAGAAATATCATCGATTGAAACAACATATGTCTGTAAAAATAGTGCGCACGCGTCCCTTGAGCTTCAACAAACATTTTCTCATTCCTTGGGACACCGCAAAGAAAATATGTTATATGGATGGAAATTTCTCGTCGATATCTCAAATGGGTCTTCAACGGAATTCAATTTCATCATCTTCATTCGAAGCTATGAATGGATTTGCAATAAGACATCAATTGCACCAAAGTTCATGATTTTTTTTCATTTTTGGACTTTTATTAAATTCTATTGCAATCATGGTTATGGTTCAACCACATAAAACCCACGATTATGGTTAAGGGTCAACCACACAAAATCCACAATTATGGTTATGGTTCAACCACACAAAACCAATGGTTATGGGTTAGACACACAAAAACCATAGTTACGGGTAAACCATACAAAACCCATGGTTAGGGGTCAACCACACAAAACCCACGATTATGGTCACGGTTATGGGTCAACAACACAAAACCCATGGTTATGGGTTAACCTCACAAAACCCTTCTCTTCATTGGAAATTGACACATTGTAATCATGGGTCTATGTTTAGCTTGAAATGAGGGGGACCATCATTTTTTCTGAGGAGGTAAGAATGATCCAAATTTTAGGGGGTGTATGGTCTAAATTTGGATGTATAAGTCATAAAAACATTAAATGGAGAGACCACCCTCTCCCATTATCATAAATGCATTAAATGGGGAGGCCACTCTCTCCCATCCATTGTATTTGACAACCCATGGTTTTGTTCCATGGTGTGAATTCAAGATACATTGTACCTCTCCCACCCATGGTATTTTTAAACCCATGGTTTTGGACCATGGTATGGCCCCAAGTCACATTGTAATAATGTTATAAAAAGGCTCTATGCCTTCTCAATAAAGCATTCAAATATTTTTGACATCCAACCTTTCTCTTGTTTTATTAATTTTTTTTTTGAGTTATTGGTTCCGAGTGTTTTTCTTAATATAGTTTGAGAGGTGAGGCTTAAAGAACTCTCTTTGACCCTCACCTCTCCATGTGACCTATTTAATCTATGTTACTCTATGGATCAATTGTTAATCATTTTGCATCTTTAATCTCCTCCTCTTTCGAGCATTCAAGCCTTATGAGTCTCAACCCCCAAGATTCAGATCAATTTTGACCCCAAAGGAACAAAGAAACAAGTTTGATGCACAGAGTCAAAAGTGAATTTTCTTGGGTTACTCAAACACCACTAAGGAATATTTTCTTTATGATGAGGTAAACAAAAAGTTTATTCTTTTTAGAGATGTCATTTTTTTGAGATGAATAAAAATGGCAAGTTTATTGAGGCAACTTGATTAACATTTGGATGAATTTACACATGTAAAGATATTTCATGAATTTGATAATGAAATTCCACATCTTGACCCGGGGGGGGGGGGGGGGGGGGGNTTGAGAGGATTGAAAAACTGAATTTTGAAAAAATGAAGCACCACTAGCTAAGAAACTTGGACCTTCATGGAAAGTTTCAAAATGGGTCAAAAAGACAATTGAATTTTTCTATCCCGAGGAAGTAAAAAATTCTAGTATGAGAAGTCTTGACCAAGCAAGAAGATGTAGGAGATGCATATAACTCAAATTCAGGTGATGTAGAAGATATGGATGCCTCATATGATTGTGGATTGAATTTATCGGCTAACCTTGAACCGAATTCCTTTGAAGAAGCTGCTACTCATGATGAGTGGAAAGAAACCATGCAAAATGAGTATGATGCTCTCATTAAGAATGTGACCTGGAAGTCAGTGGACCCTCCATTTGGAACCAAACCAATTGGTTGTGAGTGGGTCTACAAGAACACATATAAATTATATGGCTTACGTGACAAGCACAATGAGACTTGTGGCAAAAGGTTTTGCATAGAAGGAAGGAATTGACCATGAGGAGTCTTCCTCCCCCACAAAAAAAATGGGCTATCATCCACACTCTATTTTTATTGTGCATGAAGTGGGTGGAAAGTTCATCAAATGGATTCCAAGACTTCTTTATTGAATGGAAACTTGAAAGAGAATGTATTCAAGTCTCAACCATAAGTATTTTTTTTGAAGGGACAAGAACAAAAGGTATACGAACTCATCAAGTCATTGTATGGCCTGAAATAAGCACCTCACGTATTGTATGAAAGTTAACCGAACATATTATGAATTTAAATTTTAAACACTTTGATCTTGATGGTGCAACATTGTTTACAAAGAAAGTTGGAAGATTTGTTGTCTATCTTGTGGTGTATGTAGATGATCTTTTGATGGCAGGAATGAAAGCTATATTGCATCCATAAAGAAAGAAGTGAAGAAAGGATTTGAGATGACATATTTAGGACACCTTCACTACTACTTCAGAATTTAAGTAACTCAAAATCCTAAGTATATATTCATCCCGTAAAAATTACGTTGGAGGGTTGTTAAACGGGTTTGGCATGACAGAGTGCAACCCTCTCTCTACTCCATTGGAACATGATTTGAAGCTCATATCAAAAGAAGGAAATGAATATGAGGATGCAACCAAGTACATATAACTGGTGGGAATTCTTAATTTCTACCTTACCACCACCATAACAGATATTTCATTTGTTGTTGGGATCATTTCTAGGTTCATGCAAAATCCTTGTGAAGGACATTGGTTTGATGCCAAAAGAGTTCTAATATACTTGAAAGGGATTCAAGACTTTGGACTCAAACATTCTAAGGTGGATGAATCCAAACTTATTGGTCATTCTAATTCATATTTTGATGGTGACAAAGAGGGAAGAGTGTATTCTTTAGCCTACCTCATCAGTCTTGGATCACCAATTGTTTCGTACAAATCAAACAAAAATTCAATTCCAACAGATTCCATAATAAAGGCAAAATATGGGGTTGTTGCATAAACAATAGAGGAGATTATTTAGCTCAAGAAAATATTCCTAGATTCCATGACCAAATCAATAACATCAAGTTGAAGTAACATTTGATTCGATATCATGTAAAGGACAAGACAATTCATTTGAGGCATTGTTCCATGATTGATGCAAATTCCAAACATATTCACCAAAGCACATGGAAGAGAAAAGCTTGAAAAGTTCATAAATATGCTTGGGCTGACGAACACCCCTTCGAATTAAGGGGGGAATGTTGGATACTTTATCCTTTAGGACCATTACTTGTAAATATTATAAATATTTGTATTCGTTTTAGTTTTGAAAGCGAAGTCACCCAGGTCACTCTTGGAGTGTGAAATCCAAGAGTCACATTCACAATGTATAAATTAGTGATGGAAATAAAAAAAATTCAAGCAAGTAGAGATATTTTCCCAAGTCCTGGAACCTCCTACCCACACCCCCACATTCAAATTTGAGGGTGTTGGGAAGGGGCGTGGAAGCTGCACATTTCGAATCCACACTTTCTACACACTCCCCCACTTGACATATTTGTCACGGGTGGTTGTGAAGGTGTGCATTTGAAGTGCAAACCTTCTCCACCCTCCTCCCCTATCAATTTTTCCTTAAATATAAGGTGTGAGAGGGGCAAGGAGGTGTGTATTTAAAATGCAGACCTTTAGGTGGGTAGATATGGGGAGGTGTGCATTTAAAATTCAAACCTTCCCCACCCTTCCCAACCCTAAATAAGCACACGTTCTTTCTACCTACCCCACACTCAATTCATTGAGTAGTACCTTCTTTCACCCTTCCCCACAATCAATTCATTGCACAACTTCTCCTAGCCGAAATTTACGTCAATTCGAGGGGAAATGCACACCTTTCCCCCCCTCCTCTACACATAATTTCCCCTCCGTCAATTTGAAGGGGGGGGTGTATAAAATTAAGTGTGCATCAATGGGGTAATGGGTGTTTAAGAAGGTATGCATTTAAAATTAACACCTTCTCCCTCGACTCACTCACCCTCAAATTTTTGAGGATGGAAGAGTTGGGAAGAATGCATGCATGGTTGGGCGAGGGGCATATGAGAAGGCGTGCATTTCAAATGCACACCTTCTCCCCTCACTCTCCAACCTCAATTGTTTTAAGTTGGGAGAGTGGAAGAGAAGGTGTGCATTTCATATGAGCATCTCCTCCATAAACTACCCAACTAAAATTTAGGATGGAGTGGCGCACACCTTCTTTCACTCCCTCCCAAGCCCATGTACACTTTCTTCCCTACTCTCCCACACTAAAAGTGTTAGGGTGGTGGCAGAGTCGAGGGAGAAGGTCTTCATTTGGAATACACACCTTATCCCCTCCATATAGAGTTGAGGTTTGAAGTGTGGGGAAAAGTGTGCATTTCAAATGAACACCTTCTCCCCCACAATTGGTGGGGAGTGGGGTAAGAAAGTTTAAGAGTTAGAAATAAGTAGTTCATTTTTTGACTTCTTGGGAGGTTTGGTTAGCTTGAAACTCAATGTTGTTTGAAGGAAACAACATCCCTTCTTTTCAAACAACTTATCAAATTGAAGAAGTGGTCTTGACATATGATTTATACTAGTGCTTAGAAACTTCATAAGCATATACAAGCTTTGATAATCAACAAGGAGAAAGCTTGGGGATTTTTTGATGGCTCAAGTTGAGATTCTCTGAACAAAAGAAACACTGGGTGTGTTTTATTTCTCTATGAGATTCATTTAATTAAAACGAAGGCGACCCTAGGAAAGTGTTCAAATAATTATGTTGAGCTATTGGCGCTTGGACTCTTGTCTTCTGGAAACAATGGAAATAAAATGTCATAAACTTGCAATTCTAGGCAATTGTTAGTAATCAATTTGATGAAAGGGACTAGCCAACTTAATATCTACCTAAAATATTTTGGTGAACAAAAGGATATAACATGCAATTTCTTTTTTGCATGTGTGTCTAGAGAAAATAACTCAAAGGTGGACATGCTTTCAAAGAGGGAAGCAAACACATTAAGGGAGAGTGTATTATGAGGAATTCAAAGGATTCACCTTAGTTATTATGAAAATTACAATGACGTAGATCCAATAAGTTTTATGGAGAAGCATGCATACTTCTTTAAGTTTTAAATAAAATTATGGTTTTGTAGTCTTCAATGATGAAAAGTTAGTTATGAGGTGAAACCAATATATGTGGTTCTTGGGGTGTTTTTTATGTGCTTAAATGTAGTAGAAGTGATCTATATAGACAATTATGGACAATAAGGATGAGAATGTTGATAAAGTTTATTGTTGAATAGTAATGGCTTGATACTTTTTTGGCATTAAAGGTTGAAATGTAATAAGATAAAGTTTTTGGCATTAAAGGTTGAAATGTAGCAAGATACGTTTTTGGCATTTAAATTTCAAATGTAGTAAGATACTTCTTTATGGTTTTGTAGTCTTCAATAATGAAAAGTTAGTTATGAGATGAAACCAATATATGTGGTTCTTGGGGTGTTTTTATGTCCTTAAATGTAGTAGAAGTGATATATAGACAATTATGGACAATAATGATGAGAAATCTGATAACATTTATTGTTGAATAGTAATGGCTTGTTAAGATAATTTTTTTGCCCTAATGTAGTAAGATACTTTTTGGCATTTAAATTTCAAATGTAGTAAGATACTTCTTTAGCATTTAACATTGAAATGTAGTTTTTTAAGCCCTTAAATTTTGATATCTAAGTGTGAGGGAATATTAAAAGTAATAATGACCAACATTCCAAATTTACAAGTTTTTTTTGAAAGATTTTCATTTAAAAATGAACACACAATTAGTGTTATATTATATCTTATCACCACAAACAAATAGTCAAATGAAACACAATGGTATACATGGTTACTTTTGGGAAAATGTTGTTTATCATACTTCCATTAAAGCTACTTGATTCCAAACTTTTTATATATATAAATCCTCTTGTGAACTGATGTAAATCCTTAATGTCAACTTATGGGTATTTCAAAAAGAACAGGCTATCAAATACCATATACAAAAGCTCTATACAAATAATTGACATATTGAAAAAAAATTAAAGAAACAAATAAAAAACAACTAAACAAAACTGGGAGGTAAATGTATTTAAATAATAGTTTGTCCCCATACTTTTATAGACCTTATAAAATGTTATATAATTGAATTCATATATCTTATCAAAAAAAGTGATGAAGGAACTTGTAAATTTCTATGAGAAAGGAGCTCAAACATTACTAAAGTATATTCAATTTTTACATTGAATTCATATAAGAAGATATTGAACAATCTCTCTTAGAATCAAAAGCTTTGCCTTTTGAAGGTATATGAGAAAATAAACAAATTTTATAACATTCAAATTTACTAAATTTTTTAATGTCAAAACCTTTTTAAGAGGATATGAGATTTTTTTTATACACTCTATATAGTTAATAAAATCTGATATTAAAGTTTAAAAAGTTGTAACACTTATTTTAAAAAAATACCATTTGTAAATTAAATGTAAACTAGAACATTGTTGTTTTCTATACTAAATTGCAAAAATCTCATTTATATTAGATATATTGGAGTTTAAAAAGTTATAACAATAGTAAGAACACAATCATTTACAACTTGGAGTTTAACAAATTAGAACAGGTCTCCTATAATGTATTACTCCAAATTGTAAGATATAGCTAAACTCATTTGTGTTAAATATATTTAGTTCAAATGAAATTTTGGAATTGCCATGTAACTCCTAAAACAGTCTAACTGTTCTACCTAGTGTGTTCCATTCAAATGACATTGGCTACAAATATTAAATTAACTGTTCTACTTAGTGTGTTCCATTCAAATGACATTGGCTACAAATACTAAATTTGTATTGCATACTATAGTGTGTTCCTTTGATTCAAATGACATTGGGTTGAAATATTTAATTTGTATTTTCATTTCCATAATCTATAATCTACTTTCTATGAGATTTTCATTGACAAGAAGGAAGAGTAGGTATCTAACAGAATACTTCAAGCCTTTTGTTCTTGAATCAAGGAAAAACAGACAAGAATCTCTAGAGCTGCAATCCTGAACAATGCCATGCATTTTATTATTGAACAGAATTATTATACAGAGCTGCAGTCCCGAGCAATATCATGCATTTTATGGAACAAAATTAAAGCTGCAGTCCTCAACAATATCATGCATTTTATGGAACAATATTATTCTCTAAAGCTGCAGTCCTCAACAATATCATGCATTTTATGGAACAATATTATTCTCTAAAGCTGCAGTCCTCAACAATATCATATAAGCATGCATTTTATGGAACAATATTATTCTCTAAAGCTGCAGTCCTCAACAATATCGTATAAGCATGGGGTACTATTAATGCAGAAAAATCACAATATTTGTTCTTAATTGTAAAATTGAACATGGATATAATGCAAACGTTTTTAGCATTACCCTTTTCTTCATAAACACAGAGCTAAAACTGACCAAAAATTTTCTGTCCAAAATTCAGCAGTGTTAATGGATATAATGAAATTCCTGAAATGCGTAGCAAAGAATATTAATAATTTAATTTGAACTTGAAGAACATAATGGGTTTGCAGGGCCAGCCGTTTCCTCAACACCAGAGGCAGATTCATTGTGAGAATTGTCTTCGCTGCCTCCTTCTTCTTGTTTGCTTCCTTCCTCGTCCTGTTTCCATTTCAAACTTCCTGCCTTCGCATATTGAAGACAGTACTCTAAAACATGCAGCAAAAAATAAATGAATGATAAAGATAATTAACAAATAAAGCATAAATGGCACACATTTTCACCCAAAAGTCTGTCAAGAAAGAGTTTAGTTTTTACTATATACATCCTCTGCATTTAAAGCTTTCAGTTTAAGGAAATGAAAAACTAGATATCAAAATAAATTTTTAGATACGCTAGACAAGTAATTCAGATAAAAAGTATAAAAATTAAATATCAAACAGAATATTATTTCTAATAAAAATTAGGACAAGCACTGATGAATTCACCTTTCACCTTCTGGTCGTAAGCATCCCTGTTCTGCAGCATTAAGGCCCCAGCTTCCTTATTGAAAGGATCCTTTGGATTAGGATCCAATAGAAGTTGTGGAAGAAATTGTTCGAATACAAGCACCAGATCTGCAATAGTAATACAAGAGGATAGTAAATCGCTGTAAACCAGATGAAAAACCAAGGTACTCATTTTTTTTAGTCATCACAAAAACTAAAGTTGCATAGTTAATCTGATTATTTTTTCCTTACCCCACTCTGGAGACCATTTATCTTTAAGAACGTCAAGACAAACGAGACCAGATCTGAAGTGCCAAGAAAATGAAGCCCAATCAGAAAAATAACTATTAGAACCAAGTTCTTCTAAGTTCTAATAGTAAAATAGGGAAAGCCAAATTGGAAAAACAAAGAATGGGAATGCAAAAAGAAGTTATAATGGTGGATGTTAGTTTTGTAACTAGGAATTTGTTCTCTAAGTGACTTATTTTTGCCTAAGTCACTTAGAAAAGGGGAAAAATGTGACCCTCACATTAAAAGCTACTTAATGAGACTTTATAAAGTTAAAGTCACTTTTTTGATAAATTTAAGTGGGTGAGTAAATTTATTTAAGTGATTTAAATAAATGTGATTTTTACTCTCATTGAATCTTAGCCATTGGATTGGATCTTTCTCCACTGTTGGATTAGATTCCCACTTAGGGTTTAGACAAAAAGAGTTGAGGGAGGCAAAATCACTTAACTTTTTCATTTTTGGAGAAGGAGAGACTGAGCTGAGAGAGAAAGAGGTCGAGCTAGGGCATTGGCACGATTCCCAAGAAGAGAGACTGCACAAAAATCGAGGGTACGGACTGCATTAATTGCTGGCACAAAAATCGAGGTGTACGGACTGTATAGACTGCATTTAATGCTGCACAGAAATCGAGGATGTACGGACTCCATTTAATGCTGCACATATTTCGAGGGTGTACGGACTGTATGGACTGCATTTAATGCTGCACAATTTTCGAGGTGTACGGAATCTGTATAGTACGGATTTTGGCACAGTTTTCTAGGCAGATTTTTGGCACAGAAATCGAGGTAAACTCGGCACAGTTTTTGAGATAAAACAGGGCACATAAATCGAGGCCGTACAGTTGTACGAACTGCTGTTATTTTTCTGCACAGTTTTCAAGGCTTTGCTGGGCACGTTTTCCAAGATTTTGAGATGAAATCCTGGGTGGAGATAAGTTAAATTTTCATTGTATTTCTGTTCTGATATTTTACTGAAGATAATAAAATCTCTCTCTCTCTCTCACTGGTTTTCCCCGTGGGGGTTTTTCCAAGGCTTGATTTTGGCCAAAAATCTCTGATTCTATCATTTTATGGTGTGATTGTTAAATGTGTTTTTCAGCCTGTTAGTGTATTTTACTGTGTGTTTAATTGTTCAGTAAAATTTCATAAGTAACCTACAGCCTATGCAAAACCGGCTGTATGTGAAAACCACGAAATGTTGACATAAACCAGCAAACAGTAAAACGCAGAATTTCTTCATGGTATCAGAGCTTGGGGGCAGAAAACAGTGATAGTTTGTAGACACACATAAATTTTCAGATCTCAGATTTTTTTGGTATTTTACCTTCTGTCAGTGAGCAGCACTTTGTTGGGTTGGTGTAGAGATGGCTACAGGTCTTAGACTGGAGGATAGGCTGGATGGGACAGGAAATTTTGTGCCGTGGAAGGCCACAATTTTACTGATACTGGAGGAGAATGAGTTATGGCCGGATATAGTTAGGAACACTACAGTTAACCCGGTTGTCATTCTCGCATCAGCAAATGCAGCAGCTCTATCAACTTTCAACAAGAAGGACTGTAAAGCTAGGAGGATCATTCTAGATGCAGTTAAAGACCACATAATCCCTCACATTTCAGGCAAGACTAGGGCACACTTGATGTGGTCAGCCTTGATCAGTTTGTATGAGAGTTCCAATGAGAACAGGAAGATGGTTCTCAAAGAGAAACTCAAAAGTATAAAGATGAATGGGGGTGAGGGAGTCACAACATATCTTACCGGGATTTCTGCAGTTTGGGATGAACTTGCAGCGGTTGGAGAGGTGGTAGCCCCTACAGAGCTAGTACGCACAACAGTGAATGGGGCTTCAAAGCCCTGGGGTGCATTTGTGCAAGCCATAGTGGGCAGAGAGAACCTACCTACCTGGGACAGACTTTGGGATGACTTTGTACAGGAGGAGACTAGGAGAGGTCTTGTACAGGGCAGTACATCTCACAGTGGGGTTGATGACGAGAATGTGGCTTTGGCAGCTAAGGGCAAGAAGAAGAAGGGTCCCAAGAAGGGTGGGGCCAAGCAGTACCAACAGCAGCAGCAGAGTGGGCAGAATAAAGACTTGAGTAAAATCAAGTGTTATGCATGTCAGGCGTTTGGGCACTATGCTTCACAGTGTCCAAGCAAGAAGAAGAAGAAGGGACAGGAACAGCAGACAGCAGCCTCAGCAGAGGTTGATGATTTTGGTGATGCATTTTAGAGGGAGTTTTCCCTTTATGCTAGACAGATGGAGAGAGAGAGAGTCTCTTTAGCCACTAGCACAGATCTGGATATGGATAGTGAGCATTCATTGTTGGCAGGTCATCAGGGGAGTCCATCCACCTCTACTACTTGGTATATTGACAGCGGAGCCTCGAGCCACATGACTGGAGCCCGAGAGATGTTCTCGGAGCTATCTCAGACAGGTAGAGATGTGGAGGTTGTCCTTGGAGACAACACCGTTGTTAGAGCTGTTGGTCGAGGGACCATTACATTTCAGAGGGTGTCGATGAGTCTCATGACTTTGAGGGATGTGTTGTATGTCCCTGGGCTGAAGAAGAACCTTGTGTCAGTTTCCACCATTGAGGACAGGGGTCTTGGGGTGTGCTTTTCAGATGGGAGAGTGCAGGTGTATCCCAGGGTTACAGGTTTGTCTAGTGCCATGGACATTGGAGTCAGATGTGGAAAGCTGTACAAGCTCTTGTTTCAGCCACAGTGTGCTCTAGCACACAACAGCAGCAGTGAGCTATGTGAGCTATGGCATTGGAGGATGGCCCACCTACATCACCCAGCTCTCAGATTGTTGAGGAGCATGGTTACTGGATTGCCGGAGTTCAGCATTGAGCAGAGTGATGTGTGCAGGGGGTGTGCTTTGGGAAAGTACACCAAGACTGCTTTTCTGAGCAGTGACACGAGCGCTGCAGGGGTGCTAGATCTTATCCATTCTGACATATGCGGTCCTATGTCATCAGTGTCTTTGACAGGTTTTGAGTACTACATTAGCTTCATTGATGACTACTCCAGGAAGACCTGGATCTACTTCTTGAGGAGCAAGAAGTCCTCACTTGTGTTGAGAGTCTTCCAAGGGTTCAAAGCCCTTGTGGAGAAGCAGACGGGGAGGAAGATCCGGATGTTGAGATCGGACAATGGGGGTGAGTATACATCCAAGGAGTTCGATGCATTCTACAGACAGGAGGGCATTCAGAGACAGTTGACAGTTCCTTACACTCCTGAGCAGAATGGAGTAGCAGAGAGAAAGAACAGGTCGACTGTGGGGGCAGCCAGAGCGATGCTTCATGATCAGGGGTTACCTTTCTTTCTATGGGCAGAGGCATGTAGCACTGCAGTTTATCTGCAGAACAGGAGTCCTCACAGGGCAGTGGGGAGTAAGACTCCTGAGGAGATGTATTCAGGCAAGAAGCCTGAGGTGGGCCACTTTCGCATATTTGGCTCGTTGACTTACTCTCACGTCCCTTCTGAGAAGAGGACGAAGTTTGATCCCACCGCAGAGAGAGGCATATTTGTGGGATATGACGAGACTTCGAAGGCCTATCGGCTTTACTTACCTAGCCTGAGGAAAGTTGTTGTCCGGCGGGAAGTGAAGTTTGATGAGGAGAGAGCCTTCAGGAAGTCTAGGGAGTTAGAGCAGGGGGAGACACCAGCTCCCACACCTCAATTGGTACAGGCTTCTTCGATGCAGCTTTCAGGTCCACAGGTTTCTGGAGTGACTGGATCACAGGGTACAGGCACAGCTTCTACAGGTTCAGTGATTCAGGTGGCTAGCACTTCAGGGACAGTTTCAGGTACAGGTTCAGGGTTGAGTCCTCAGAGCTCAGGTTCATCAGGTACTGATCCTCGGGGTGTTGGACCTTCAGGTACTGGGACTTCCTCAAATGAGGAGAGCCTAAGATCAATTTGGGAGGAGCAGTCTTCAAGGAAGAGGAAGCCTAAGTGGCTTCAGGAGACCTTGAAGGATGCAGAGGCATTTGGTAGGCCCCAGGAGCAGATCAAGACAGTGGTGGAGCCAGACAGGTATGGTGTGGAGCCAGACAGGTATGGTATGGCCCTTGTTGCAAGTCTTCGTGACTCTGAGCCATCCACATTTGAGGAGGCTTCCCAGCATCAGGTATGGAGAGATGCCATGATGGAAGAGTACCATTACATCATGAAGAATGATGCTTGGGAGATAGTGCCGAGACCTGAGGGGAAGTCAGTTGTGATTTCCAAGTGGCTTTACAAGATAAAGCATGCTGCGGATGG
>LPNX010095678.1:291151-308589 GCA_001517045.1 Pseudotsuga menziesii
ATTTGAGATCCATGGGAGAGATTCTCATGTGTGCAGGCTGAGGAAAGTCTTGTACGGACTGAAGCAAGCTCCTAGAGCTTGGTACTCCAGGATTGATACTTACTTGACATCGATGGGATTCTAGAAGAGTGAGGCTGATCCCAACCTATACTTCATTGTGGTTGGAGGAGATTCACTCATTCTTCTGCTATATGTTGATGATCTATTTATCACAGGTGATGAGTGTCTCATTGCACATTGCAAGAGAGATCTAGCATCGGAGTACGAGATGACAGACATTGGACTGATGTATTACTATCTGGGGATGGAGGTTTGGCAGGAGCCTGGACATATTTTCCTTGGACAGGGGAAGTATGCAGTTGATATTCTGAAGAGATTTCGAATGGAGGACTGCAGGCCGATGTGTACGCCTATGATCACCAACTGGAAGCAACTTCATGCTTCCGAGGGTAAGTTGGTGGATCCCACTTTATATCGTCAGCTCATTGGGTCATTGATGTATCTGGTCAATACCAGGCCAGACTTGTGTTTTGCGGTTAACACTCTTAGTCAGTTCATGGTTGAGCCTAGGAGTGTGCACTAGACTGTCGCAAAGCACATACTGAGATATCTTGCAGGTACGGTGGATATGGTCTGGACTACAGGGGTTCGGGTGGAGTCAGCTTGGTTGGGTTCACAGATTCAGACTGGGCAGGTTGTGTGAGGGATCGGAAGAGCACTTCCGGTTGTTGTTTTAGTTTGGGCTCGGCAGCAGTGTCGTGGTTCAGTCGGAAACAGAAGTCCATTGCACTGAGTTATGCGGAGGCTGAGTATATGGCAGCCAGTCAGGCTACTTGTGAAGCACTGTGGCTTCGCAAGTTATTGGTAGATTTATTTGATCAACAGCTTAGGCCTACAGTGATCTATTGTGACAATCAGAGTTGCAATCGGCTCTCTGAGAATCCAGTGTTTCATGATAGGTTGAAGCACATTGAGATCAGGTACCATTTCATCCGTGACTATGTTCAGAGAGGGGCAGTTGAGCTACAGTATATATCCACTGATGAGCAGGTCGCAGACATTCTGACGAAGTCTTTGGGGAGGGGGAAGTTTGTCTTCTTCAGAGATAAGTTGGGAGTGGTGCAGAACACCTTCCTCGGTAAGAGGGAGTGTTAGTTTTGTACCTAGGAATTTGTTCCCTAAGTGACTTTTTTTTGCCTAAGTCACTTAGAAAAGGGGAAAAAGGTGACCCTCACATTAAAAGCTACTTAATGAGACTTTATAAAGTTAAAGTCACTTTTTTGATAAATTTAAGTGGGTGAGTAAATTTATTTAAGTGATTTAAATAAATGTGATTTTTACTCTCATTGAATCTTAGCCATTGGATTGGATCTTTCTCCACCGTTGGATTAGATTCCCACTTAGGGTTTAGACAAAAATGGTTGAGGGAGGCAAAATCACTTAACTTTTTCATTTTTGGAGAAGGAGAGACTGAGCTGAGAGAGAAGGAGGTCGAGCTAGGGCATTGGCATGATTCCCAAGAAGAGAGACTGCACAGAAATCGAGGGTACAGCCTGCATTAATTGCTGGCACAAAAATCGAGGTGTACGGACTGCATTTAATGCTGCACAGAAATCGAGGATGTACGGACTGCATTTAATGCTGCACAGATTTCGAGGGTGTACAGACTGTACGGACTGCATTTAATGCTGCACAGTTTTCGAGGTGTACGGATTCCGTACAGTACGGATTTTGGCACAGTTTTCTAGGCATATTTTTGGCACAGAAATCGAGGTAAACTCGGCACAGTTTTCGAGATAAAACAGGGCACAGAAATCGAGTCCGTACAGTTGTACGGACTGCTGTTATTTTTCTGCACAGTTTTCAAGGCTTTGCTGGGCACGTTTTCCAAGATTTTGAGATGAAATCCTGGGTGGAGATAAGTTAAATTTTCACTGTATTTCTGTTCTGATACTTTGCTGAAGATAATAAAATCTCTCTCTCTCTAACTGGTTTTCCCCGTGGGGGTTTTTCCAGGGCTTGGTTTTGGCCAAAAATCTTTGAGTCTATCATTTTATGGTGTGATTGTTAAATGTGTTTTTCAGCCTGTTAGTGTATTTTACTGTGTGTTTAATTGTTCAGTAAAATTTCATAAGTAACCTACAGCCTATGCAAAACCGGCTGTATGTGAAAACCACGAAATGTTGACATAAACCAGCAAACAATAAAACGCAGAATTTCTTCAGTGGAAACTCATTCCCATCCAAAATCTCAATATAATTTTTAAAAGGTCCTTTCAACCTATATAACCTCTTCTTCAATGAGTGACCCAAAAATAATCCAAAACATTTGAAACATTTTGCTAGTTTGGAATGGGTACTTACTTGTCATCAATATTGGGATGGTAGATCTTATTACGAAACGCAATTAATGGGGCTTTGCCTGGATACTCATCTGTTAATATCACAATAATCTTCCACTCTCCACCCTGGTAAAGGCCTGTACATAGATTAAACAGTGAATTCTATTTACCATTCCAGCAATCTACCCATTAGAAAATTAAACAGTAATCAATACTTTAAAGCTGTAGCAGAAGAACTCAGCTCAATGAAGGTTATTGTGCTATTAAAGTAATATTGCAACAGCTTAAAACCCATCACCAAATATAATATTGCTGTTCTATTAGTGCACAAAATTGGATCAGTCAAAGAACCCTTCAAATTTGCAAAACAGCTTCTCATAAGGCAATCTTTAAATATATTAAATTTACAAAAGCTGCACCTTAGAGAGCAGCGAGTTCAGGTCGAGACTCAAGGATTCAACAGTGACGTGAATTCATAAATAAATAAATGAACTAAAAAAAAAGTAAGAAACAATTCTACGGTCATTAATCCTCCATAAGCTGAAGTAATTAACCTAATGGGCTGTGAAGGCTCTAACTGTTTTTTTTTCATATATGAAATAGATTCTAGAAGCACCAAATCATTTAATTATTTCTCTTTATGAGACATGTATAGAGGAGCTCACAAGCTTGTCTTTTCCATCTGGAAACTTTAGTCCTGTATTTTTTCATTTCTGAGTTTTTCACCAAAATAATTAAGAAAACAAGTAAACAGTGATCTCTTATCGAGTTAATTCTAGCTCAAATAGATCGAACCTAATTTACTCAACACAGATCCTATATACAATTAGCTAGCAGGTTACCCTAATTAACTTTAAGGGAGGAAGCTACAAGACTGTCACAAGCAACACCATTGTACAAGATTAACAACCCAATGATTCCCTTGATCAATCCTAATCCATACCAAAAGGAACATATAAATCATAAATGAAAATGGCTCCGCTTTTGTTTACAAGTGGACTATAGTATTTATAATAACATGTTCATATAAGACTATAACCTGTTTTGATGTTCTGAATAGACATCAACGTGGAACATATAAATCATAAATGAAAATGGCTCCGCTTTTGTTTACAAGTGGACTATAGTATTTATAATAACATGTTCATATAAGACTATAACCTGTTTTGATGTTCTATTCAGAACATCAACGTGTTTGAGCATATGCTTGATCACATAAAAGTTTGATGTGAGACTTTTCTATCTTGTTATACAGCAGATGAAGAAATCAAATATAAAAAATATATTAAAGAGCTTTAAAGAATAAACTGAAAAACCATAGCACAGGACTTTAATCCAAATACAAATAAACTGCTAGAAGATTCATAGGCTCATAAAAATACCAAAAAAGTTTACTGCCAGTCTTCATACCTTGTGAAACTGTGATACAGCAGACGAAGCAGCCTAAATAAATGTTGAATAAAGGGCCACATTGAAGAGATTCAGAGAATAAAACCAAAAAGAGAAGATTCATAAGCTCATAAAAATACCAAAAAGTCTACTGCCAGTCTTCATACCTTGTGAATCTGTGATACAGCAGACGAAGCAGCCAAAATAAATGTTGAATAAAGGGCCACATTGAAGAGATTCAGAGAATAAAACAAAAAAAATATACCATGTGAGAAGTTAAAAAAACAAAGCTGAAAGGTAACTTGTTCAACCAGGGTTTGAAATCAAAATAGCTCACGTCAGGTTAAGGAAACAAATACATATTTAGAGAAAGTAAACTTGTAAGGACAATGTACATCTATACCAGCTTACCAGAAATGAAAAATGGGAAACAGAACAACAAATAGGAAAGGAACAATAAATTCTGGGAAACAAAATAAGAAATGGGGTTAGATGTTCCAGGCTATGTTACCAGAAAGACATAATGGGTTAAAGGCTTTAGCAGTGATGATGGTGATGATGATGGTGGTTAACGTTACTTGAGACCAAACTTTGGTCTATCTGACCTAAAGAAATGAATTATTTAGTCTGTTTTAAAATTGTAATTCTATGTACAAAGAGCTTGGAGAGAAGCATCTCGAGCTCACTTTAATTTTGACATGTTAAAAGGTTAGGAAGGTCAATATTGCAGCAAAGATTATGAAACTGAGATCTAATGTGGGTGTGCACAGGACACTTTAAGAGCAAGTGATTTTCATCCTCAATATTCATATTCTCACATAGATGGCAGATTCTTTCCACCCATGTTCATATTCTCACATAGATGGCAGATTCTTTCCACCCATAATATAACCCATTTAACCAGAAATGCGCTTCCCGATCAAGTTTATGGTAACAGAGGCTGATAAAAAAAACCTAAACCCACCACGCTTATAGCATTATGCATATAGATCGATCAGTATCAAACATTATAATGTCAAGACGGGAATGGGAATGTGAACAGTAAATAAACTAGAAACATGTATCCTGGTCTCTGGTAGCATAGCATCTGTAAATTATAAACTACATACATTGATATCAGGGAGATTTCAAGCAACAGAGCATCACAATAGCTAAACAAGAAATTATAAACTATGACAGCTCAACAGAAATAATGTACAATTTACTAAATTATTATCCGTTACATGGGGCATTTCTCATAATCCTCTCACAACCCATAAGGAAAGAAAAAAAAGCAATGGAAGTCTAACTTACTGCCTTCAGGTCCTTTGAGCTGGACACAGAATCTGTGGATTGAATCCTTTATGGCCTCCACTTTAAAGTTTTTCATACTGCACAATGACAGGCACTTTTCAGTAATCAACTTCATATGATACCGTGAACACAAATGTTATCAAGCCCCAAGAATTGCACAAGGCTTGCAGCGTTTATCAAGAAGGGAGAAAACCACCATAATATTTTACGTTACAGTAGCTCTAACACATAACAGGCACCCAATTGAACAAGCTGAAAAAAGTAAGATACTATTAGAGAATGAATGATACTATACAGAATGGCTTTGAAACTCACAGCCTGGTCATTTCTTTATCCCTGCGGTTGCTTGAAGAACTCATAGTGTGGGGCTTTGAGTGAGACCTGCAATTCAATTGAATTCAATGCAAGTATCCAACAACGCCTTTCGTTTGCTTCTCTCTTGTGTTGGATCTTCTTATAGCTCTGGTTAGCCCATGCAGCCTCACAGCGTTCTGAGAGATTCCGAAGATAAATGAGCTTCGCTAGTAGCATTATAAAGTACTCGGGAGGATGAAATTATAAACGGCGAAGAACGGAAGAATCCGCAAGCAATGTGATGCGAATTCAAACAGTCCGAATTCTAACTGTAAAATTATAAACGGAGAAGAGACGGAAGAATCTGAAAGCGACGTGATGCGAATTCAAACTCTAAGAATACAGATCACGAATCCGCTTGAAACGTAAATACAAATATCTTCGTTAAAAAAATTTGAATTGAGTCTGGCCATAGTCACATTTGGTCAATTTGGGGTAATCTCGTCGATCAAATCATAACTGATAATCGTTTGAACATCTGTTAATTTTTATGAAATAAAAAATTATATATAATTTTTATAGTGTTTTTTATTGGGTAAATTTTCTGGATTTCTAGAGGAAATTCCATGCCCATGGTTCTCGGGCTAGCCGGGCACAATATAAATTGATACATCATGTCAATATACAATTTAATAAAATACACACGACTAGCTATGCAATACAACAAGAGATGGGGGCATGATTTTCACAAAGAATAGGGAAGGAAATTATTCAAACCCTTGAGCAAATAGTGTTAAGCCAAATATCAATGAGAGAACCCATAAACTCTCAACTACCCATTTTGACTTATGCACCCAATCATTTAATTATTCCAGGACTTGGTCGATGCAATCAATGCATTGGGAATGCAGAGGTATGGTAGTCAATTTCATGTATGGGCAAGCCATGAATTCTGGGAAATCGTATTTTTGTTTATGGGGCAAGAAAACACCGAGAAGTGTGTTCCCAACCCATTCCTCAACCATGATTTTCACTTCCTCACGCAGTAGGAGCTAGTTGGGGCATTTTCTTCATGTTTTTATGCATTTACCTTAATTTTTCCATGACCGAAAATCTGTTTTTGCGTTGCACAGTGGATGGGAAAAAGAGATTCACGATTTGGGGGTTTATAGAGGTCGTTTCTGCCCCTGCAAGGCCCGTAAACGTTCTCTGAAATCGGATTTGCTTTCCCAGGGTTGATTCCCCATCTACCATTTTGTTTTTGGTTTCCCATGACTTCTGAGACTAATGGAAACCCAACTTGGGCACCCTACAACCAAAACGTTTTTCTTCATACCCAACACTTGTGTTTTGCTGTTATGTGCATCCTTGTTTTGGTCTGAACTGTAAGTAGGAACTGGGAGTGGAAGAGCACCAGAATTGGCTTGATAAACCTATTGAAGAGATGAACCTCACAAAAGATCAAAAGGGGTTGGTTACTCTTTTATGCACACCTTGGAGAACACTAAAATGGAATGTATGGCTTGAGGAACTGTGTAGCAGTGAAGGGAATACTTCCTTGTGTTGGGTGTGTAGGTATTGTGGAGACCAAGCTAGATAGATCTTGTAGAGGTATCCATAGCTCTGTGGTTAAGATCACTAGCTTAACAATTCTTTATTTCCACTGCCTTAGCGACTTGATAAACCCAATTGTGGATTGGCTTGGCTAAACCTTAGTGTGTATTTTGATATGTGTTGGTCTGTTGTTCCCATTTTCCTTGTAGAAATCATGCCTAGCTCGGGGGTGGTAATTGTGTTTACAGATTGATGAGCACAATTGGCCCAAGGTTGGGTGGAACGTTGCAGTGACATAGCTAGTTGCTCGAGCATCTCATTTTCAAGATAAGTACTCTCCTGTATTAATTCTGCAATGTATTTGTTTTAAGAAATATTATGAATGTATTGAATGCTTGCTAGAGGTTCAAGTAGAGATCTATTTCCGCTATATTTTCATGAATTATACATCTGCATATGTATTTTACTTCCAATGCATTTTGCTCATTTTCATGGGGCTATATGCCCGGTTATAGTGTTGTCATGTCCTCTCCATCCGCTAGATTGACGAGAGGGGACATGACAAATTTACATAAAAAGTATAAAAATTAAATACCAAAAAAATTGTTAGAATATTATTTCTATTAAAAATTAGGACAAGCACTGATGAATTCACCTTTCACCTTATGGTTGTAAGAATCCTTGTTCTGGAGCATTAAGGCTCCAACCTCCCCATTTAATGGATCCTCTATATTAGGATATAATAGAATTTGTGGAAGAAATTGTTCGAATAGATTCACCATATCTGCAAAAGTAATACAATTAGTAACAAATAGATTGAAAAAAGATTAAGGATAGCAAATCGCTATAAACCAAGATGAAAAACCAAGACTTAATCACAAAACCAAAAATTCCATGGTTAATCTGATTATTTTTTCTTACTAGGCATGATTAGAGACCATTCATCCTTAAGAACGTCAAGACAAATGGAGCCACATCTGAAGTGCCAAGAAATGAAGCTTAATCAGAAAAATTACAAACTATCATGTATAAAATGATACATCAAATGGAACATTAGGGTGACTCAACACCGCCAGTTTTTAGTCTATAAAAAATATTCAATTTTGTTTGGGAACAAAATTTTATGTTTGCCGAGAGATTATAATTTATTAATTTGTTGCATAGAGTACAAATAGCAACACAAAACTAGCCTATCCAAGTATAACATTTTCTCTTATGTAGTAAACTTTATATAGTTACTGTCCCACCAACTTCTTAGAAACTACATGCCAAAGTTTAGACTACATGCTCTACAAACTAGAGTTCCATGAAGATGCATACCCTGCATGTCGAGGACAGTGGAATGGATTGGGGATATCCTCTGCATTTGGATATTGATTGGGGATGCCCCTTCTTGTCTGTTTGGGATAAATGGGCATCTCTTAAAGTTCTTCTAATAGTAAAACAAGGAAAGTCAAATTGGAGAAACATAGTGGGAATGCATTGGATAAGTTATATTAGTGGAAACTCATTCCCATCCAAAATCCCAATAGAACTTTCAAATGGTCTTTTCAACCTACAATAACCTCTTCTTGAATGTGTGACCCAAAAATAATCCAAAACAATTGAAACATTTTGTTATTTTGGAATGGGTACTTACTTGTCATCAATATTGGAATGGTAGATCTTATTCCAAACAAAAATTGATGGTGGTTTGAATGGATATTTAGCTGGTAATTCCACAACAACTTTCCACTCTCCACCTAGTAAAGACCTATACAAAGATTAAACATTGAATTCTGTTTAGCATCCCATAAATCTACTCATTAAAAAATTAAACAGTAATTAAAGTTGTAGCAAAAGAGCCAAGCTCACAACACCATTTCATACATGCACAATAAATTAATAACGCAACAGCTTAAAACCTATCACCAAATATCGTATTGTTGTTCCAATGTTGCACAACATTGAATTAGTCACAAAATCCTTTAAATTTGCAAAACAACTTCTCATAAGGAAACCTTGAAATATATTAAATTTATCAAACCTACAACTCAAACAATTCTACAATTATTAATCGTCGAAAAGTTGAAGTAAATAACCTAGATATAAAATGGGTTGTGCCAGCTCTAAGTGTTTTGTTGATATGAAATAATTCTTTCTACGAGACATATATAGAGGGGCCCACAAACTTGGTTGTCTTTTCCACATGGGAAACTTATTAGTCCAATATTTTTTTTCGTGAAATTTCTGAGTTTTTCATCAAAATAATTAAGGAGCTTATAAGAAAACAATTAGCTCTTACCGAGTTCATTCTAGCTCAAATAGATCGAACCTAGTTGACTCAAAACAGATCCTATTGACTTTTCTAAACAAAATATATATAATTAGTTATCAGGTTACCCTAATTAACGTTAATGGAGGAAGTTACAAGATTGTCACAACATCATTGTACAAGATTAACAACACATTGATTCCCTTCATCAAGTTTAATCCATGCTCTAAGGGTACACATAAACTTGAGGATCATGAATGAAAATGGCTTTGCTATTGTTTACAATTAGATAATGAAGTAGTGTGTTATATAAAAAATATAGCATAATATAGCATTATATATATATATATATATATATTACAAGGGACAATGCTTGAGAAACCCTCAGGTACTTTCCTATTTATTTTATGGATTTTTACCATTACAGTGGTATGAGAGCAAATCTGATTATGGCTTGTGGGCAAAATTGTCAAGGTTTCCTCGAATTTAGGTCTTTGACCTTACTAAGGATGAAGTGAGAAGTGCATAAGAAGTTTTAAGGCTACTAAGGATCAAGTGAGAGTTGACTTGGGGTGGGGAAGGTAACAATCATTCCTCCCAACCACCCAATCTACAAGAAGTCTTAAGGGGAAACAATTTATTATTGAAGAGTATAGTATACTATACAAGATAAAATATGTCTTTCTTTGATATATCTTGGGATAAGAAGCATAGTAAAATGGAGTCTCATGAAGAAAAACAAGGAAGATTCCCACAAAATTTTAAAAAATATGCATACCCGATATTAAAAACTTATGGGATTATTCAAGAGAAGTATGTGCACATCAGTATTTTCTTAACAACCAAGAAGAATTGTATAGACGTTGACTTAACAAACCAATTAATGCTTTTTGAATAATATATAATTGGCAATAACACGATTCTTTCTTATGAGAAATATGAGCTTAAGATCCTACAACTATTTGTTGATGATTACAAGGTCCTAACTCAATTCAATATTGTTTCAGTGGTATCATGAAGCAAGACAAGGTTGATATAATTCTAGGGTCACCTTGGTTAGATACATTGGATACCTTCATGTTCAACACACACAAAAAGTTTTTTACATTTCTGTACAAAAAGAAGAGTGCCACATCCCAGGATGTTACACTAAAGTCAAGTTCAGGAGTTGTGTCATCTGAAGACTTCAAAGACATCTTGAAGGTGCTTTCATAAGAAGATCATAAATCAATATAGAAGATACATAAATAATTTGATAAAGTCATCATGGACGACGAAGAAGAGATCTATCGTTTAAGATATCATAATCATAAGTTGTTTCTTCAAATCAAGAAGGCTAAGTATAAGGCACAATACAATCAAAAGCTAGAAGAGGAGAATAAAGATCTTCAGATGAAACGATTAGAAAATATCGAAGAGAATGGTCACCTTAAGAAGCGTAAATAAGAACTAATAGATCAAATTAAGAAGCTTAAATATGATGAGAAATTGCAAGGCAAAATGATCAGAAATCTTAAGAATGATAAATATTCGTTGGAAAAAGAAGCAAATACAAATATAGTCCTTGTCACAGTTCAAAAAGAAGCCAATCTAGTAAAAAAAAGAAATCCTTATCGACACCCAAATTATAAGACTCATTTTGACCAACAACATGGTCAAAATGAACATAAATAGAGGAGTTATGATTTTAAAACAAAAATAACACATAATCAACAAACTAAGCAGAAAACAATAAGTTCCATACAACAAAGCCATCAACAAACAACTCCAATGAAGATATATCTCAGATGGACTACTTCACAAAATTTGCGACATTTTTTCTTTGGAATTCGTAATTCATATCATTTTGTTTCAGATATAGATACTTACACAAAGGATCGAGAGATGACATTACAAGAAAGAAATCAGATGTAAGCCTTGTCTTGAATAAGCTTTGAGGACAAATCTTCCCTTAATGGGAAGGCAATGCTATATAAAAAATATAACATAATATATATATATATATATATATATATATATATATATATATATTGATTATGCTCTATGTAATATATTTGTGTGTTTTGCTCTCAGGGAATTTTGGAGATAGAGATCTCAGAGGAGGAAGGCTCGAACACGGTTTGATTAGATGGAGGGGGGCTTGATGGAGGCATGGAGGATGGTAACGGGGGAGGCCGCAACACGTCCCGAATCCCTGATCCAATCGGCTTGAAGATCGAAGATATTCTAATAAATCGGATCTGGACAAGACAGAGAAACCAATGGCTAGGAAACCAGAGAAATGCATGCCTAAAGCACCCTTGATTCCAACCATGCTAGTTAAATCGTTACAAATCCGGGAAAAGATCCATTACATGCAGGATCACGCTTTGATTGGGAAGTTTGTGGGTCTCCAGCCATAAGAAAAATCTCTGGTATGGTGGATCGACATGACGTGGAAACCAAAGAGGCATTATGACCTTCAATTGGGATCGAAGGAGTTTTTCACCATCTCTCTGCTAAACCTAGAAGACCGAAACTAGATCCTGGATGGAGGGCCGTATTTCTTCTATTCGGTGGGCCTTTTCTTACGACCATGGAAGGAGAAGTTATGTAAGAATAAGGAGCATATGATGGTAGCGCCTGTATGGATCATGTTTTACTCATTGCCCAGTGAATACTGAGATCTCGAGATTTTGGAAGATCTAGGGAATACCCTCGGGAAATTCGTAAAGATGACATATGCAAGAATATGTGTATACATGGATCTATCGAAAGATCTTCCTGAAGCAATTCACATGTCATGGGAGGATGATGAGTGACTCCAAACCTTAGATTATGAGCAGATCCCTTTCAGATGCCGAAGATGCCATGAATATGGACACCTATTTAGAGATTTCCCTACAAACAAACCAAAGGTTAATGGGGTAAGAAAGGAAGAAGAACATAAGGATTAAGGGTTTACAAAGGTTACATCCTGAAAAAGAGGAGGGAAAAGGCAAGAGAATCAGGATATCCACAAAAAACCCACAGTCTCAAACAAATTTGAAATCCTCGAAGTTCTTTCAGAAGATGTCACAGAACAAAATAAATGAGAACGGGCCAAGGAAGGACAACAAGACGAAATACCCCAGACGAGGAAATAACAGAAGGTTCTAATGGAAGAATATATGCACCCGGAACAAGTGGCTAAAGAAGATTGGGAGATAGGGGATGGAGCAGAGGATATGGACATTGGAGACCTAGATCTAGAGGGGATTGAGAAGCTTTTCACAAAGGTAGGCAAGGGCTATGTTCCACAAGAACAAGTAACATTGCTGAAAGAAGCTATCCTCAGGGTCCGCGCCTCAAATAAATTAGGGATAAGCACGAGATATCACAAGGAAACAAAACAGAAATTAGAAGAACCGCCCAAGAAGACAGGGCGAAGATCAAACAAACAGAGAGTGGAAAAAGCAGACATGAAGTTAGTTGAGTCGGGACAGTACCCGACAATAAAAGCAGTCTTAGGCCTCTAGTTATCAAATGAAGATTTTATCATGGAACATTCGGGCCTTGAACAACCTGCGGAAGGTAAGAAATTTGAGTAAGAAGATCAAGAGACAAAACCTGACAATAGTTTTCCTTTAGGAAACGAAGTGCTCAACAAATAGAATATAAGAAGTTAGTAAGAAAATTTGGAAGGGAAGTGAGAGTATGGGATTCAAGGGTAGAGGTTTCGTGGGAGGCTTGGGGATCATATGGGATCCGACCTAGGTATCCTTGGGATGCTTCCAGGGTAGCAGATGTCTCTTATCAGTAGACTTCAAAGTAATTGGTTTCCAAGTAGAAGGCATGATCATGAATGTTTATGGCCCTCACAACCCAAGGGAGAAAATAAATTTCCTCACAGCCCTAAGACGGGTCAATGCTCATAGGTCCACTAGAAACTGGATTGTGGGAGGGGACTTCAATCTCATTATGTCCTTGGATGAGAAGAAAGGTGGTCAACGTATATTGGAGGAAGAATGCGAGGCTTTCAAGGATACCATCGAGGACCTTGCATTGGTAGAAATCGCGTTAGAGGAAGGATGGTTTACTTGGAACAATAAAAGAGTAGGGGAAAGACATATAGCCTTCAGGTTGGATAGGTTCATGATCTTGGACTCAATCATAGATTGAGGAAGTGAAATTCACTCAGCTACCCTCCCGAGAGCTGGATCAGATAATTGGCCCATAGAGTTAATGTGGAGCAGATTAGGATCTCAATTCAAGAAGCCATTCACATTGGAGAAATTTTTCCTGGATCACCCAGGTTTTGACGAAAAATATCAGAACATGGTGGGAGGAGCTGAGCGAAGGTGGAGGGACAAGCATGTACAGGTTCCAATAGAAGTTGAAGGACCTAAAAAGTTAAAAAAGGAACTGTGAAGACTTTGGAAACATTTTTGTTGACAAAAGAACTATAGAGCTACTACTTCAAGAGATCCAATCAATAGGGATGATGGAGGGATACACCCAAGATCTGAGGATCGAGGAACAAAGGCTTAGCGAAATACTGGAGGAGCGGGAAAATCAAGAGGAAGTATTATGGAGGCAAAAATACAGAATTTGTTGGTTAAAAGAGGGGAAAAGAAACATGAATTTCTTCCACTGTTCCGTGGTTCAAAATAGGATGTAGAACAAAATACACTCATTAAAAACTACAGGAGGCGAACGGGCGGAATCTAGAAAAGAAATAAAGACAACCCTAAAAAGTTTCTTCATAGAAATAATGTTGGATCCAAGACGAGAGAGAAGTGTTGATATTGACCAAATTACGAGGTTCATTCCTTCTTTAGTGTCGATCGAGCAAAATGATCTTCTGATGAAGCCCATAACCCTCTATGAAGTGGAGGAGGCGGTGTTTCATATGAAGGAAGGGATGGCCTCATGTCCTGATGGTTTCACGATCAATTTCTTTCACCAATACTGGTATCTCACAAAAACAAAGGTTTGGAGAATTGTGGAGGATTCCAAGATATCCAAGATATTTTCCCCATCATTCAATGATAACTTCATCACCCTTATCCCGAATTGTGAGGGAGCAAACTCTCCAGATAAATTTAGAACCATTCGTCTGTGCAATGTGATCTATAAAATCACCACCAAGGTCATAGCAAACCGTATTAAACCACTGCTCCTAGCACTCATTTCACTTGAACAATCAGGCTTTATTGAGGGCAGACAGATAACTGATGGAATCATCCTGGTTCATGAGCTCCTTCATTTCATAAGGATGCAAAAAATGTCGGGAATGTTGATCAAGCTAGATATTGCCAAGGCCTATGACAAGTTGAACTGACATTGCATGAGGTGGTGCATGCTCGCAACCTATGGATTTAGGGGAGATTGGATTGATTGGATCATGCATATGGTAACTTCAACCTTATATTCCATTCTAATAAATGGGGCTCCATTAGGAACCTTTCGGCCCACAAGGGGAATCAGGCAAGGGGACCCCCTATCTCCTTTTCTGTTTATCCTAATGGCGAAAGGCTTGGGGAGGGCTCTATCGCAGGCTAGGGAAAACGAGGAACTAAGAGGAATCAAAGTCCACCCTGAGGTGGATAAGCACACTCATCAACAATTTGTGGATGATACGATGCTAACAGTATATCCCTCGGTCTAGGAAGCTCGACATTTCAAGACATGTCTTGCAGAGTTTTTCCTAGCATCAGGTTTGGAGATTGATGCCCAGAAATCCCAGGTCTTTTTCTTCAAAACCCTACAGATCACCTGAAGAAATATTTGCAGCATCTTGGGCTTCCAGGATAACTCCCTTCCATCAAAATACCTAGATACACCTTTGGTGACGGGCTTGGAAAACAAAGGTTCGTGGAGAGAAATTTTAGACAAAATGAAAAAAAACATCTGACCAATTGGACTCTTAGGCCCCTGAATTTCATGAGTAGGCTGGTATTGGAAAATTCTGTATTATAGGAAATTCCTTCCTACGTATTTTCTATGTTGGCGGCCCCGAAGATGATTCTTAAGGAAATTCAATGAATTCAAAGAGAATTTCTTTGGAGTGGTAACAATGATAGAAGGAAATGGCCCTAGGTCGGCTGGGATACGATTTGCACTCCAAAGTCCTAGGGAGGCTTGGGCCTGCAAGACCCGGAGAAAGAAAGTATAGTAAGTGGAGCAAAAATATGGTGGAGATGGTTCACACAGGACAAAGAACCCTAGGTCGAAATCTTGCACTCTAAATACATAGAGGGCTGGAAAAAAGGACATGATACGATTCTCCGAAGGAAAACCTGGCTCGCACATCTAGCGCACAACCTGACAGGGGAGAGGCCTTGTCCAAGACCATATATTTTGGGGAGTAAGGAACGACAGGACAACCAGGATATGGTAAGACTTGTGGAAACAACTCCCGCCCTTGGCGCAGGCAGATGATTTCCAATAGATAAAAGAAGCATGATGTAGCAGACTGATGACCCAGGTAAGGGACTTATGGAAACGACAGAATGGCCACCAAGACTTTAGGACCTGGGCAGACAAGGAATGGTAGGAATGCATGGAACCCACGACTAAGATAGACAACCTCTTGGAAGCCTTGGACAAACAGAGGATTAGAAATCACACAGGGGAAGACAAACTCCGATGGGGGTATAGCCCAACAAGGTCTTTTACAATTAAGGAAGCCTACAACATTCTGATTAACGCCACATAACCACCAATAGAAAACAAATGGGGAAATATCTAGAAGAAAAAACTCTGGCCTAAAATGACATACTTTAGTTAGCTGGTAATGAAAAACATAAATTTAACCAATGAAAATCTCATTAAAAGATGTATGATGGGCTCTTACCGGTGCTGCTTATGCGAATATGAGGAGGAGATGACCAACCACCTCCTGGACTCCTACGCATTCACCCCCTCAATCTGGGATAGGGGAGAAGAAAGCAAAAGATTGGAGGAAGGTGGCAGATGCGACGGTACGAGCCAGGTGTGTATATATCATGGCTCAGGACATGTAGGTAAACGAAGCTTGCGAACTTTCAACCTAATAGGTTGGCCCAGAACTCTCGGTAAGGCACCTGGATGCGACGAAAGACTAAGGGTGGCAATGCGACGAGCGTAGGTGATTTAATGGCACATTCTGCCAACTCCATTTCACAATATTTTCATTAGTGTGGGAGAATGAATGCACAGGGTGGGAAAGAGCGAACCCTGCTTTAGATTGATTACCATCGTACTGCGTATGGTACCCGGGCCATCATGAAACATAGAAGAGGGATGGTGTCAGGGGGTGGGAAACTACTATTTAGGGACCTGGAGAGTTGGAAGGTTTCACAAGTCGAGCTTGCGAGGATTGCTGTTTCCATTGCTACTATGATAAGAAGCGGCTCGAAGAATAGGGTGGTGAATTATCTAAGGGACCGAGGAAATATGGGTGTGGGTAATCATAATGGGATAGATAAGCGTGTAGCAGGGACAATGGGACGAGCGACCTGAGCCCAAACCAAGGCCCTGCCAAACCAAGGCCCTGTGGGAATCTCGAAGTTATGAACGAACCCTCCCCGAGGAAATTCAGTAGAAGGTGAACAAGGCCTTGTAGAACCTCTGGGTGGTACTAGACAATGAGTCCCTGGAGGAGGAGTGCCGGAAAGTGGAGGATTGGATCCTTGACCCAGGACACACACTAGGCAGAACAAATCAATATGAGAAGACAATAACTCTCTTTTGGGTCATGAAGAACCTCCTGGGTCGAGCGACATGGGAGAAGGAAGCAAACAAAATCAAGCTGGGGCAGCTGGATTAGTGGAGGGCTGATGTCGACTCCAACCTCTCAAACTTGAACTGCAAGGTGGACCTGATCCTAAAGCGCTTTGGCGTCCTGATCCCTCCTGCACCTTCGGGGAACCAGGGCAGTCGTCTAGTGGCTGCTAATCTTCAGGAAAGCGATAGAAGGGGTCCCCCTTACATGTTGCTGTAGACCCATGGAGGCTCTCCCCACGTATTTGGGCATCTCTAGTCTGATGGTCTTCTCATTATTAGAGTCTACGGTAGCTTATATAGTAATTAGTGTGTTATTTGCGTTTGGGCATGTAGTCAGACCATTTGGTCGTGTGTCTTTTATCCATTTAAAGGGATTAATAGGATGTCTGTATGTCTCTTTGCTAGTACGGCTATAAGGCCTGGCTCTGTCATGGCCACTTTTGGCAAGTCTCTGGGTAAAGGATAGGGATAGAGGAGATCATGCAATTCGTCTCAGATCTCGGAAGCTGCAAAGACTGGGCTTGGTGGCAAAGAAGGCCTTTTTGTAATCATTTTCCATCTTTAATATATAAAGTCTTATCTTAC
>LPNX010095678.1:309504-326261 GCA_001517045.1 Pseudotsuga menziesii
ATGATAAGGCTTATATAAAGCCATACCAATGTAAATGTAAATCATCATATCTTATTTATCAATTTTTATATATATTCATCGATTATTTGTATTTTTCGAAAGTAGAAGTTTGAGAAGTTCCAGTAAATGGATTTTTATTGTTACAACTGAAACAAAGAAACTTTGTTTCTTACAGAAATAACTACTGTAAGTAAGCCATATTACAATAATCCATGAACGAATAAGATAACGTATTTGATAAAATCTATTGATATATAATGATTTACAATTACAATGCTTTGGACTTTATATAAGACTATTTACAATTACAACGCTTTGGACTTCATATAAGACTATCGTGCCTTTTCACAAATAAGATCATGTCTCTTTAATTAATTAAATAATTAATTATTATTTGTTAATATATATTATTAGTGTTATTATTAATATTAATGTTTATATATATATTTGTATGTTATGTTTTTTTTATAACATTTCCTTCCCTTAGAGATGCTTTGTCCTCAAAATTGAAGACTTCATCTTTTGCTCTTGCTCGTAACGCTTTCTCATGATCTTCTGTGTTGATAGCTATGACACTTTATGAAATGAGACCATCTGTTATTTTAAACATTAAGTAAAAATTTTGTGTCATTTGTGACGTGGTCCACCCAATATCGAGCTTCATTTGAACTGTTTGTTGATCGATTGTTCGGAGTTGTCGATTTTGTCTTTGATCTTTATAGGAATAATGTTGTTTATTTTCTTCTTGACTTTGTCGTCGGTCATAACACATCTTGTAATTAGGATGACAATAAGGAACTTGAGTCACTTGTAGAGGTTTCATCTTTTTTGTGTTTCTGACGATTTATTGTTGGATAATAGTTCAATTGAGTGTGTATTTGTTCCCTTGTTCATGATTTGAACTTCTGTTTATGAGGTTTTGACTAGCTTCTCATCTTTTAAAATTTTAATTTGTTCGACCAAATTTTGGTTGAGATATTTCAAGTGATAATTTTCTTCATCTTTTTCTAATAGGTTTTTGTTGAACTCTTTTTCGAGGTCTTCTTCCTTGTTGATGAGTTTCTCTTGTAATTCTTGTAACGACTTTTTACCATTCTTTAGCTTCTTAATTTGCATAAGTAAGCTTTGATTATGTTGTCGTGAAGGTAGACATTATTCGTCGTTCTTTGACTTTCTGACTTTGTCTTCAAGATTTTGGTTTTCTGATGACTCTTCTTTTAATCTTTTGACTTCCTCGAGCAATATTTGATTAAGACTCCTTAGGTTAGATGCTTCTTGATCTTTTTTAGATAATTCTTTTCCAGACTTTGCTTTCTAGTTCTAATTTTTTAGCGTATTATTTTTTGTTTTTTGACTTCCTAATTTTTGCTAGTAGATTTTGATTGTGATTTTTTAAACGTGATAATTATTCATCTCTCTGATAACTTCTTCTTGATATCCTCTTTTGCTTGTTCCAACTTTCGATTGATCTTTTAAGTGAGCGATTTCTTTATTTTGTTCTCGTAGGTTGTTTCCACTTTTTAATCTCTCAATATGAGTGGCTAATTCCTTAATACGCTCTTTAAGCGGCGATTATTCTTCTCTGTTAACCCACTAAAATAATTATGATTCTCAACCTCAAAATGTAATTTCTTATTGATTGCTTCATAATGTCCTAACTTACCCAATGCTACTTGTAATTGCGACTGTATTTTTAAATCTTTAATCACCATAGTTTGCAACCTCTATACTTCTTCAATGCTTCGACTTTGAAATAAATGTTTTTTTTAAAATAACCGATTTAATTCCAACACCCTTTCATTTATATACTCTTTTTTTTAATAAACCCTTTTTGAATAAGTTGTTTTAAATAACTTAAACCACTTTACAATTGTCCTTTAAAACATTTTTTAAATAATAAGGTCACTTTTTCATTTATGGAGAGCGAGTGCCATATTGGAGAGCTTATCTGCTCTGAATTTAGCTTTTGATAAATATGTTTGAAAGAGATTGTCTCAAAGGAATTTATCTGTTCTCTGACTGTTTTAAACAAATGTTGGAGGTGTGTAGCGTTAATTTGATTTTTCCATTTTCCCAGTCTATGGTCATTTTTGAGTCCCGAAATAGCTGCATATTTATTAACTGTTTGTCTAATGCTAGCCTGGGAACTGACCAAAGTGTCGTCAATTCTACTTTGTTGTTTGTGGCTTGACCTGGTGCAAAAGTGATCTCAAATTTTTTTGTTTCGTTGAGATATAACACTCCTCCTGCTCCCCCAAGCAGTGGTTCTCCTTGGCTGGCTCCATCAAAGTATCCCCAAGAACATGTTTTGTTGATTTCTGGAGCTATTATTTGTCGTTTTAGTTTTGTTATATATATATATGATTATAACTATTTTTACTTAACCTTTATAAAGCTATATCACAATTTATACTTCCAATAGTAATAAAGATAGGTTGGACTTATGATATAATAATATAACTTTATAACCAATTTGTAATCTATTTTTATTTTAATTCCATGTAATGGTAACCCTTACTTGAATTTTCTACTTCCACTTAAAAGATCAAGTAATACTAGTCCCCACTTTTGATGGGTTAAGATAGCAATGTGATATAATCTTTGCTATATCTTTAATAATGTCGATTAATTAACCTAGTTAATGTTAATTATATGTAGACTAATATAGGACATTCTGTTAAAAGGTCAGGGCTTTGAGGCTCCTGTATAGACACCCGGGGATTTGAGCTCGAGACTTTCGACTAGCATAAACAACTCTCAACCATTTGAGTCAACCCACCGAGCTTTATATATATATAGATTTTATATAACATAATGTAAATAAAAGAGAAAAAGATACCTACAATTAAGACATCCACTTTAAAATATGTTAATTTTACAACAACTAATTCAAATACCTCATTGACAAAAAGTACAAATCTTAACATGTCTTATGAAATTCCAATGTGTTTGATGCAAACCTATAACTACAAATAATATAGTGAAGTTATAACTTCAATACCATACTATTTATAATAACATGTTCTTATAAGACTATAACCTCTTTTGATGTTATGAATTGACATCAACCTGTTTGACCCTATGTGCGATCACATAAAAGTCTGAGTCTGATGTGAGACATTTATATCTTGTAATAAAACCTAAAAAAATAAAACACAAAGAAAATGTTGAAGAGCTTTAAAGAATAAAATTTGAAAACCCATAGCTCATAAAAATTACTAACTCAAATAAACTGCTAAGAGATTCATAAGCTCATAAAAATACCAAAAGTCTACCGCGAGTCTTCATATCTTGTGATAGCATCAACCAAAATAAATGTTAAATAAAGGTCTACAGAGATATAAAATTTGAAAACCCATAGCTCATAAAAATTACTAACTCAAATAAACTGCTAAGAGATTCATAAGCTCATAAAAATACCAAAAGTCTACCGCGAGTCTTCATATCTTGTGATAGCATCAACCAAAATAAATGTTAAATAAAGGTCTACAGAGATATAGGGAATAAAATAAAAATGAATATAACAGGGGACATGATACCATGTAAGGTATATTGAACAATATCTTACACTGAATTCATATAAAAGGATATTAAGGTTTAAAAATAAAACCTGATATTAAGGTTTAAAAATCTGTAACACTCATTAAAAAACAACAAAATTGAGGTATCGTTGTTTAACAAATGGTAAGATATAACAAAATATCAATATGTATATATAGAGTTATATTTTTATATACCTTTATACAATAAATAAAACCTGATATTAAGGTTTAAAAAGTTGTAACACTCATTAAAAAACAACCAAATAGTTGTTTAACAAATGGTAAGATATAACAATATATATATATTTATTCAAGTTTATAAAGTTGTAATAGTTATAAGAACATAGCCATTTACAACGGAATAACCTATTGACCTGACCATTTGCACCAATTATAGGTTCAGCAGAACATCGCTCCCGCCTAAATAGAGCTTTGGTCGTCCGATTGGTGCAAATGGTCGGGTTGATAGGTTATTCCATTTACAACTTGGAGTTTAACAAATCCAGGCATTGTTGTTTCCTGTAAAGTATTGTTCCAAATTATAAGATATATAAAAAAAACTCATTTGTGTTAAAGATATTCAGCTCTTCCATCCCATTAAAAAATTCAGATATATAAAATTTTTTGGCATTA
This sequence comes from Pseudotsuga menziesii, assembly GCA_001517045.1. Classification (NCBI taxonomy): domain Eukaryota; kingdom Viridiplantae; phylum Streptophyta; class Pinopsida; order Pinales; family Pinaceae; genus Pseudotsuga; species Pseudotsuga menziesii. The sequence continues at coordinate 313,680 of LPNX010095678.1, forward strand.
CCATCCCTGAAACAGTCTAACTGTTCTACCAAATCTAACTGACAGTCGTGTATACTTTCTATAATCCGACTTTCTATTAAATTCTATAAGAAAGAGTAGTGGATCTAACATTTCTATAATCCGACTTTCTATTAAATTCTGAAGAAAGAGTAGTGGATCTAACAAAATACTTTAAACATTTTAGATTCGAGGGAAAACACATGAATTTTATTATTCTTAATATTATTCTTTAAATCAAGGCAAGAATTTTATTGAAAAATATGATTCCCTGAACAATATTATTCATTTTATTGAACATAATTATTCTACAGAGCTGCAGTCCCAGACAATATCATTCATTTCATTGAACAATATTATTCTTAAAGCTGCAAGACTGAACAATATCGTATATGCATGACGTAACATTAATGCAGAAAACCCACAATATTCCTTCAAACTTTCTCAATTGTAGAATTGAACATGGCTATTGAAAATCGTATAATGCACACAGATAACTAAAATTGACCAAAATTTCTCTTCATTCACACAGATAACTAAAATTGACTTAAATTTCTGTCCATGATTCATAGAAGTGTTAATGGATATCAATGAAATTCCCAAAATTCTAAACAGAGGATATTAATTTGATTCCCCAAAATTGCATTGCGGATCAGCTCATTTAATTCTCCAAAATTGCATTGTGGATCATGGGTTTGCAGGTCCAGCCTTTTCCTCATCACCAGAGGCAGATGAGGAAATGGCTTCGCTGTCTTGTTCTTCCTGTTTGCTTCCTCCCTCGTCCTGTTTCCATGTCAAACTTCCTGCCTTCGCATACTGAAGACAGTATTCTAAAACACGCAGCAAAAAATAAATGAATGACAAAGATAGGAACATAATTATAAACTAAAGCACACATATTTCACTCAAAAGTCCGTCAATCTTGTAGTGCTTGAAGCAATAGAGTGTTTAAATTTTGCTGCACAAGAACAATCAATAAAAACTATATACATCCTCTGCATCTAAAGCATTCAGTTAAAGGAAATGACAAACTAGCTGTCTGGATACAAAGCAAACACTGAACAAATATCTAAAGAAATTTTTAGATAGGCTGGACAAGTAATTCACATAAAAAGTATAAAAATTCAGAAAATTTGTTGGAATATTATTTCTAAAAAAAATTAGGACAAGCAAGCACTGATGTATTCACCTTTCACCTTCTGGTTGTAAGCATCTCTGTTTTGCAGCATTAAGGCCCCAGCCTCTCCATTTAAAGGATCCTCTGGATTAGGATATAATAGAAGTTGAGGAAGAAGTATTTCAAATACATTCACCAGATCTGCAATAGTAATACAAGAAGTAAGCAATAGATTAGTAAATCGCTATAAACCCAGATGAAAAACCAAGACCTACTTGTTTAGCAATCACAAAAGCAAACAAACTCACTTCTTGAAGAAGTTATCAAGAAAAGTTACAGGGTTAATCTGATTATATTTTCCTTACCACACATTGAAGACCATTTCTCCTTAAGAACGTCCAAACAAATGGAGCCAAGTCTGAAGTGCCAAGAAAATGAAGCCCAATCAGAAAAATAACAAACTAACATGTATAAAATGAGACATCAAATGGAAAAATTAGGGTGGCTCAGCACCGTCAGTTTTTAGTGGAACAAAAATATTCAGTTTTGTTTGGCAACAAAAATTTATGTTTGCTAGGAGATTATAATTTATTACTTTGGTGCATAGAGTATAGATAACCCTTTCTTATATATCAGATAGCAACACAAAACTAGTCTATACAAGTTTAACATTTTCTCTTATGTAGTTAAGTTTATATAGTTAATGTCTCACCAGCTTCTTAGAAACTACATGCCAAACTTTAGACTACATGAACTACAAACCAGAGTTCCATGATGATGCATACCCTGCATGTCCTGCATGTCGAGGACAGAGGAATGGGTTGGGGATATCCTTTGCATTTGGCTATTGACTGGGAATACCCCTTCTGGTCTGTTTAGGCTAAATGAGCATCTCTTGAAGTTCTTCTAATAGTAAAACAATGAAATCCAAATTGGAGAAACAAAGAGTGGGAATGCACCAACAATTTGGCTATTGACTGGGAATGCCCCTTTTGGTCTGTTTAGGCTAAATGAGCATCTCTTGAAGTTCTTCTAATAGTAAAACAGGGAAATCCTAATTGGAGAAATAAAGAGTGGGAATGCACCAACAAGTTATATTGGTGGAAACTCATTCCCATTCAAAATACAATAGAAGTTTCAAAAGGTCCATTCAACCTACAATAACCTCTTCTTCAATGTGTGACCCAAAAATAATCCAAAACAATTAAAACATTTTGCTATTTTGGAATGGGTTCTTACTTCCAATCAATATTGGGATGATATATCTTATTCGAAAACAAAATTGATGGCGGTTTGAATGGATATTCAGCTGGTAATTCCACAGCAACCTTCCACTCTCCATCTTGGTAAAGACCTGTACAAAGATTAAACAGTAAATTCTGTTTAGCATCCCGCAATCTACTCATTAAAATATTAAACAGTAATTAAAGTTGTAGCAGAAGAACCAAGCTCACAACACCATTTCATACATGTATAATAAATTAATAATGCAGCAGCTTAAAACCCCTCACCAAATATGATATTGTTGTTCCAGTACTGCACAACATTGGATCAGTCAAAGAATCCTTCAAATGTGTAAAACAGCTTCTCATAAGGCAATCTTGAAATTTATTAAATTTACCAAAGCTGTTGCTTATAGACCCACGAGTTCAGGTCGAGACTCAAGGATTCATTAGTAAGGTGAATTCATAGATGAACTGAAAAAAAAAGTGAGACAAACAATTCTACGGTTATTAATCCTAGAAAAGCTGAAGTAAATAACCTACATATAAAATGGGCTGTGCCACCTCTAACTGTTCTGTTTATATGAATTAGATTCTAGCAAGCACCAAACCAGTCAATCATTTCTTTTTATGAGACATGTATAGAGGAGCTCACAAACTTGCTTGTATTTTCCACCTGGGAGACTTTAGTCCTGTTACCCTAATTAACATTAAGGGAGGAAGCTACAAGATTGTCAAAAATTGTACAAGATTAACAACACAACGATTCCCTTGATCGGGTCTATTCAATGCTCTAAGGGCGCATATAAACTTTAGGAGCATGAATGAAAATATAAAGCATAGGAAAAATTGGTGCCTGAAATTCATTTTAGAATATAGGAAAACTAAATAGGAGTTATTTGACTATGAGAATCAGATGATTCATTTTAAAATAGTTGGAATCTATGGTTCGTGGTATCCTCACCTTGTCAGCTAAAAAAATTTATTTGAATTTTTAACCCATCTTTTATGGATCGTTGTAAGTTGGTCTTGTGATTGTTGGGATGAGCTTTTACCCGAACTTATTTATAAATAGCCTTCTTGGCTGGTCAATCAGAAATCTTTTCTCTTCTGCTGTTTATCTGTCTGTCCCAACAAAAATATGTTGTTTTTGCAACAGCTAATTCAAATGCCCCATTGGAAGAGACTACAAACCTTAGCATGTCCTATGAAATTCAAATGCTTGTGATGCAAACCTATGACTGTAACTACTAGATTGGAGTTATAACTTTAATACCATATCATGTTCATATAGAACTATAACCTGTTTTGATGTTCTGAATAGACATCAACATGTTTGACCATATGTGTGATCAAATAAAAGCCTGATCACACATATAAGTCTGAAGTGAGATTTCTATATCTTGTAATAGTGCAGATGAAGCAGGCATAGTAGAGATAAAACAAAAAGAACACGTTGAAGAGTTTTAAAGAATAAAATCTGAAGTCAGGTAAAAGAAAATGCTAACATATTTATAAGCTTATAAGCTTAAGTCAGGTCAAGGAAACAAATACATATTGAGAGAAAGTAAAATCAGACATAGTATTAGTACAATGTGCCAAGTTGTAAGGATATCTATCCTACATTATTAGAAATGGAAAATGGGAAACAGAACAAGAAATAGGAAAGGAACAAGAAATTTTGGAAAACAGAACAAGAACAAGAAATAGGAAAGGAACAAGAAATTCTGGGACACATAACAAGAAATAGGAAAGGAACAATCAATGGGGTTAGAGGGTTCCAGGTTATGTTACCAGAAACACAGAATGGGCTTTCACGGTATAACCCATTTGTTTTCGTTGTCAAAGTTTGAACAAGATTTTAACCAAAAAATGGCCTCCTGGTCAAGTTTATGTTAACAGAGGCTTCACTGAACAAGAAACCTGAACCCACCATGCTTCTAGATTTAATTATGCATATAGATCGATCAGTAGAAAACTAGAAACATGTATCCTGGTCTCTGGTAGCATAGCATCTGTAAATTATTAACTAAGGAAAGAAGACTACATACATTGATATCAGGGAGATTTCAAGCAACAGAGCATCACAATAGCCAAACAAAACGTTATAAACCAGAAAATAAACCAGAGAACAAGAAATAATGTCAAGAGGGAAATGGGAATGTGAACAGGAAATAAACCAGAAACAACTATCCTGGTTTCTGGTAGCATAGCATCTGCAAATTATAAACGAAGGAAAGAAGAAGACTGATTTCAAGCAACAGAGCCTCACAATTGTCAAACAAAACGTTATAAACTATTTCATCTCAACAGAAACAATCTACAATTTACTAAATTATCCTCTCATAACCCATAAGGAAAGAAAGAAAAACAATGGAAGTCTAACTTACTGCTTTCAGGTCCTTTGAATTGGACATAGAATTTGTGGATTGAATCCTCTATGGTGTCCACTTTAAAGTCTTTCATCATACTGCCCAATGACAGGCACTTTTCAGTCAGCCAAAGCACAACCAACTTCATAAGATACCGTGTACACAAATGTTACCAAGCCCCAAGAATTGCATAAGGCTTGCGTTTATCAAGAAGGGAGAAAACCACGATATTATTTTACGTTACAGTTGCTCTAACCCATAACAGACACCCAATTGAGCAAGGAAAAAGTAAGATAATATTAGCGAGTGAATGATAGTATACAGAATGGCACTTTGAAACTCACAGCATCGTCATTTCTGTATCCCTGCGGTTGCCTGGAGAACACATAGTGTGGGGCACTGGGTGAGATCACCTGCAATTCAATTGAATTCAATGCAAAATACCCAACAACACCTTTCGTTTCCGTTTTCTTCGATCGTCCGAGGTATTATAGCTGTTGTTGGCGCAAGCAGCCTCTAACCCACCACAGCGTTCTGAGAGATTTCGATAATAAATGATCTCGATTGGCAGCATTATATAGACATCGGGGAAACGAAATTATAAACTGCGAAGAGACGGAAGAGTCCGCGAGCAATGTGATGCGAATCGGACTGTGAGATTATAAACGGAGAAGAGACGGAAGAAGAATCCGAAAGCGATGTGATGCGAATTCAAACTGTTCGAATTCAAACTGTAAGAATACATATCACAAAAACGTTCGAAAAGTAAATCTCGTTATCAATTCATAGTAGGCTAACACTAAATGTTTGCACCGGTTTGTTTAAGATTTATCTCCATAGTGGGGGTAGTGGCTAAGAGTTTTATAGGTTCAAATTTTGTCTTTGGTCTTATATATCAATTTGGTCTTCAGGTAAATATTTTTTCTTGCTATTTTTTATTATTAAAAAAATGAAAACATCTCGATGGCATTAGGGATGTCTCGACCCTCGGACAGAGGCTCATAGGCCTGTTGTGACAAGGCTCTAAGGGTAGGCTACCCCTTGGATAGAGGCTCATAGGCCTGTTGTGACAAGGCTCGAAGAGTAGGCTACCCTTGAGATAGAGTCTCACCTCGATGTGCTTCAGGACGTCTCCACCCGTGCTTAGATATACTCTTGGGAGGTTGCTCTTCCCATAGTTTAAAAAAATAAATGAAAATACACTCTTCTTTTCTAGCTCTTCTTTATAATCAAAGAAAATAAAAAACATACATTGATTTTTTTTTTAATTTAAAATTATTATTGATAATTTTTAATAAATATTTGTAATAATTTAAACAATTTCAAATATTTATAACAATTTGTACATTTTAATTAGTAATTATTTCATAATCAAAATCCTTTTATTTTAATATTAATTATATTTAAAAAATAATTTTAAAGAAATGCATATTATTTCATAATCAAATTTCTTCAATTTTAATATTAAAAAATATTTTTAAAAAGATGTATATTATCACAAAAGTTACATATTGCTAATGTTTCTCCCATCTATGTAGTCCTCCAACTATGTTATTTACATCGTTAAAGCATTAAAACCCATTTCAACATATGCATGAAAAGTCTAAATTAAACAAGTTATAGAAGATAAACCATCGTCATACTTCTTATCAGTGCATGCACAACTCTTCTCTATAGTGCATGCACAACTCTTCTGTATAGTGCATGCACAACTCTTCTTTGATTTCTATGTTATGTTAGTCAAGAACCATTTTGAAGTGGACATAGTGAAACCTATCCATTATGGGGCCAAACAATGATTCTACTCTTAGTAACTTCATTTATTTTTTCTAATTTCCTATGTGTTATTGCCAACAACCTTATAATGTCTATTTCTACTAACTTCATTTTTTGTAACTTCCTATGTGTCATTTGGCAACAACCTTATATTGTCTTTCCATGTAGGCTACTAAAACCAATTAAAAATTTGAAAAAACGCAATTTCATTCATCTTAGTTTGCAATTTTTTCAATTAGGAATAACAATTTCATTAAGGAATTAGAATGAGAAAAAACAATAACATAAACAATTTTTAATTGCTAGAGATTGCAATTTCAACAATGTAAAAAAAAATAGCATTCAAATGTCATAATTAAAATAACATTCAACTTGTATTTCCACTATTAGACTAAACAATTAAAAAAATCTTCCTTAGAACAAGTTAAGGAATCCAAAATTAGAATCTCAAGAATCTTCATTACAAAAGATTTAGCAATCAAGAACTGGAATATGAACGACTAGAAGATAAGGCTAACATGCTCAAACTCTTCATAAAAGGGCAAGCCCTGCTAAATATACCAAATGACCCTAGCAACTATGTGTTTCAGAATTGTCTCTGACATCAAAATCTAAAAATCTTCTAATGAAAATATTGAAGAAATTAGTCATGGGTGTCACTCTTATACCTATTATGTTTAAGCCTATCTTTTATATTATTATTATTTTAACAAGAGAAGATAATTTGTATTTATAAAGGTTGAAGAAGTCAGCTGCAAAAATTTACAAAAAAGAGTTGCAGAGCAGCAGTTCAAAACCAAGCTTCAAAGAGCTTCTAAAAGAGACAAAAGTGCCATATACAGTTTGCCTCAAAGCCAACGATATAACCATTAAACTACACGATTCTATACTACAATAGACATTGATAAACTGGTCGAGCATAATGAAACAAAAACTAAACATACACTAACAATCTAATTGAAATTATGATAATAATAGATTACCAATGCTTTGGCGTTTTCTGCTTGATTATCTTTTGAGAATTCAACATCATGCTCCTTTGAACTCGAACTTGAAATGTCCATGGATGTGTGAGGAGTCTGATGAACAGGACCCTCTGAACCCCTATTGGCTAGATAATTTGTATTACGAGAGTGTTTGTCCATAAGCAGTTCTCCATGACGTGCCAGAGTAACCTTGATGGTAGCAATGCCATCAATGTTGACATAAATATTACCTTCATTACACCTTCAACATCATCTAAGAGGACATCAAGATTGGTAAAAATTAATGAGAGTTGATGCACGACCTGTTCAAAGTCATCAAGTCTATTGTCAATGCCAAGGATATGAGCTGTAATTTGTCAAATTCCCTCCATGAAGCCTTCCATATGATATTCCATACAACTCAATTGAACATGAATATACCTCAATTTTCCCCTAATAACTCTGATTTCCTTTGATAGTTCTAGAACACTTGTCTTCAATTCATCTATGTTATGAAGGGTAGAATAAATTCTTTGATGAGTTAGATACCTTGCCAAGGGGAGGGATGGGATAACAAAATAACAAGTTGCCTCATCAATAGGGTGTCCTTGAATTGTGTAGCTTGGGAATGTCCCAAAGGATTCGAGACATTGGACTGGGGGGTATTAGAGTCTAGAAGTAGAAATCATAAAGGAGCGTAGTTTCCAAATTCGAATGGGGGCAAAGGAAAGTTGAGAGTAGAGGTCAAAGGGGCCTCTAAGGTTTCCATTTAGGCTACTAGGGTGAAAGACATTGAGGCGATAACTTAAGATACACTAAGGTTGAAACCCTAGACACTATGGTGAAATGCTCTTATAAGTCTCATTATGATTACTTTAATTATATTTCTAGATACTCAAGTATTAATGTACATAAGGTTGACATTTCCTTGGGGTGGTCGTGGATCAATTCTTAGGGAGAACAAAAGTTAATTTTTTAGTCAGTGTGTTGATTTGAACCCAAATTTCATCATTAACTCTACTTATACATGTCTTTTTTCTTATGCACTGGAATTAACTAAATGTTATTGCCCAGAATAGATGCATAATGACTAAAAATATACTTGTCTATTTTATTAGATTATATGTTGAGTGATCAAAAAAATGTATCAATAAAAATAATTAATTACAATTAAATAATAATTAAAATTATAATTCATAATAGATCTCAATAATAATTGATTAATAGTTAATAATTTATTACTATTATCATTATTAATTAATTACTCATAATTAAATTATTAGTTAGTTGTTTGGGATGTAACAAAGGACACAAGGACACACAATAGGACTGAAATAAGGATGCAAGGGCATAAAATAATATGCAAAAAGGCACACAAGGACTCAAAATGAGGCACAAATTGTGATGCAAGGTTTTCAGACTTTACCAAATTTGAGTCTCAAGGATGCAAATTATGACGTAAGGACACAAGGTGAGATGTGAATGTTGATGAAGCTATACAATAAAAACTTCAATTTTGGACTTTCAAATGCAAACAAAACCTCAATTTGGATGTTAAGATGTAAACAAAATTTCAATTTTGGATGTTAAAATGTAAACAAAACCTCACCTAGGAGGAAATTATGGACTCATAGAGACACAAAGATATGACTATTTCATGGGATCTAGAGGAATACATCTCAACAAATGGACCCCCGATTTCAGTCCCAAAAATGACATTCTGTTTGTCATCCCAGTCTGGGTAAGATTTCCTTTCCTTCCCCTCCATTTCCAGAATGACAAAAAAATGATATCCATAGGGGATGCCCTAGGAAAATACATTTAACAGGGTTGAGACCAAAGATGGTCTTCAATCTTGTGAATGGATTTGTGTAGAGGTTGATCTTGAAAAGGGCCTTTTGAAAGCAATAAACTTAACCCTAGAAAACTAGTCCTATATACAACAATTCAACTATGAACAATTAATTTCCCTTCAAATGAAAGGTGTGCCAATGATACATACATTTATCTAAATCTTTTCCAAAGGTGGTCTCTGAGCAAACACCTCAAGAGTAGAATGAACAATTTGCAAACAAGTCGGGTGGCATAACCACACAGGAAAAGACCCATCTTTAAACATGGACTTCATCTAATCCAGATATTCAAGAAAAATATTTGTCGGGCAATGACAATAAAGGAAAAGGGCCACAAAGTAACTGGTTTGAGGCTATTGCAAATTCTAAACCAGAATATCAAGAGACACAAATCCAAGTTCCCATCGAAACAATTCTTGAAGAAGTTTAAGAAGTCATCGAGAGCGACACATGATACCCCCACTCCCAAACCACCTCCTCCCTCTCTCAAAGGAATCCCTCATTGGGTAGGAAGAAGAATATTCCTCCAAATTCTTCTAGGATCTCTCTAACCAAGAATCATCCCAACATCCCCTATTAAAAATAGTGGGGAGGAAATCAAACAAAAATAAAAGAGAAACAACAACAAATCGAGACAAGGAGCTTAGTAAACAAACAATTCTAGACTTATTTAAAAAAGGAACCTAGAATAGGAAGAAATTAGCGTGTCCAAAATCCCCCTAAGGGGCGATTCACAATACCCACAATAAATAATGAAAATAGTTTGTTGGAACTACATGGGATTAGGGAGAAAATATAAGCTCTTGTTGACCAAAGGTCTTATAAAATTACAAAAGTCTCATATCCTCATGCTTCAAGAAATAAAATTGAAGGATGTTGAGGTCCTTCAAGCCTTCGAAAATATATGGAAACATTCTAAAGGATTAGCTGTCAGCTCTAGAGGAGCTTCGGGAGGTAACTACACACTTTGTAATCCGACAATATTCAAGTTAGAAAACTCTCACTCTAATAAAATCTTGATAATGTCTCATTTCACTCATATCCCTTCAGGTATATTGTATATTTTCATATGCAATACTTACATGTTGATAGTTTGACATGAACAAAAGGGACGCTGGAAGTCTCTTCTAAACACTCCTTTAGGGAAAATTTTAGGTGTGAAATTTATCCCATGGGGTGATTCTTGACTTTTTTCCGCAAAAAGATTCATCAATTTCCATTTTTTACTAAAGCCATTTCCCAAATTCCTTGAGATAATTTTTTGTTACACTAAAAATCACCAAAATTGCCCAGAAACTATATAAAACCCTTAAAAATTTGAATCTTTTTAGAAAACATTTGGCTAGCATTTTATGGCTGGAAATTTAAGAATTAGTAAGATTCACCAAAGTTTATATGCTTTAAGAAAATCACGGATGCTTAAAATTTTCCCTGCTCTCCCCCCATTATGGGTCTACCCATCTCATTTATGCTGGCGATTTTAACACAACTTTATCCCAAAATGGGAGGAAAGGAGGTTCACAAGTCCATGATACATGAAGGGAATTCATGGAGGATCTAATTGTTGTCCTTGAACTGATTGATGCCAAACCCAACAAAATAATTTTCACTTGGACAAACAAGAGGCTTGTCCCAAATCATATAGAAGTCATATTAGAATGATTCTTGATCAGAAGCTCCTTTTTGGAGTGTCCTTTCTTCCTATCCTCCTGTATTCTTCCTTGGTATGGCTTTGACCACCCTCCCATATCCCTCTACCCCCCTTTGGAAATCTTGTCCCAATCCCATCATGTTTTAACCCTCTTTTGCACCACAATCCCAACTACCTAATAATCATTTTAGAAGCTTGGGACTATGGGATAAATGAGAATCCCTCTTATATCTGGGTCCAAAAAATGAAAAAAATTGTAATGTCCTCTTCTCATTAAGCACCAAAACACTTGCTAACCTACCTAATTCCCATAGGTTTGAGTGGGTACTGCATAAGAGGGGATTGAATGAGGACATTTGGTACTTAGAACAGATCGAAACATTCATTTAGTATTAAAGTCATCAGTTGGATAGAAGAAGCCTTTTTTCTTTAGGCTTAAAAGTCAACATCAAGTTAGAATTGCATGCATGCAAAAGTGAAGCATAAACCCTAAAAGTGACATGAAAACCCTAAAAGCGCATGATGATATATTTAAGAGGGGTTATTGGACTAAAGGAGGGATCGATTATTATTATTGTTGATTTGGAGTTTTTGAGCAGCCGCACAACGTGCAACTGACTCAATTGGGGTTGTATACGATGTCTTCAACTAACAAGGGTTGGACAATGAAATATCTACCCTAGTCTCCTTCAGGGTAGGCCATTCAGGTCCACCATCAGCTTTCATCCCTATTCATTCATATACAACGATTTGGCATCCACCAAAAGATTGTTTGTAGGAACACATGTGCACCTGGGGATTTAGATGGAAAACCCCAAAGTATTCGCCAGGTCTCTGAATAGTTCATCTTCCGTATCACGGGGTCTTCACTTAGTGAAACCATGCCATAGCACGTTCGTTCGTGGCATATGAAACAATACCCCTATTTTCAAAAAATATTGGAAAATACCTCCCAAAATCATTTTTTTACCCCCCTCCCAATATGCTTTGTCGATTTTAAAAAACCCCTATTTTCCCTATATATTGCATGTATCCATTTTTTCATTTACATTTTTTATACCCCTTTATATTTCTACCTAAGAAAAAAAAACTAAACACAAGAAAGGGCGACACTTGATAGGCGCCCTTAGGCAAATCACTTTATTAGGAATTAAAATGTATCACATGATGTCAAAACAAATAAGAGAGGGTTTATTTGTACCAATCTCAAACAGTAGTGTGTTTTCCCCAAGAAGGGTTCAAAAATGAAACTTACACCATTTATAACTACTTCTTTCCATCACAGACTTTTTATCCAAGCACCATTTTGGTATCTAGGGGATTGTACAACTTCAGAAACAAAATTGATTTGGAATCTTCAATGCATACTGTTAATCTTTTTAGATTGAAAACAATATGAATTTAACAAGAGGAATGGACGAGTCGAGCTGGCATCCATTTATCCAATGAACTTGTGAGCATTTAAAGCATAAATTCATGATGTCAAAATAGAACACCTTTCAGTCGAAGATTGTATTTCCAGTTCAGATGTCTACCTCGTCACCAAGTTCCTAGCTAATTTTTACTCAAACAAATTCTTTATCATCTACGGGGAAAAGAAAAAAAAATCAAGGGTTGTGACAAACAAG
>LPNX010095678.1:330472-362418 GCA_001517045.1 Pseudotsuga menziesii
GGCTCTTACTGCCTTTGCCAAAATTGGACATAAAATAAGATAGATAATTTTATTAATGTCCAACAAATGACCACAAAAGTTGGTCAATGGGTCTAAAATATTACATCTAGTGTAAGTACAAAGTGGGAGTACAAAAGCAACTCCTAGATCAATACTAATAGCATAAAAAGATATTAAACTAAGTGTCTAGCTAAAGGCTAAATGCTCTAGCTAAGAGAAGATATAAAATGAGGTGCAAGTACAAAGGAGTCGCAAGAGAGTTGCTAGAAACTGAAGAGTTTTGGTGCTGAGCAGAAGAGAGGATGTCAAGGCATGTTGGAGCTAGCTGCTGAAGTGACTGCAAGACATGCTTCTCATTGGAGTCATCAATGAGTGCGAAAATTCCAATGCACTGGCAGATGATATCCTCCAGGGAGTGGCCAAGGCTGAGAAGCCTATCTGCATGATCCCATCGGAGTGGCTAGGGATGATGAAGTATTGTCTTTGGAGTGAGTTTCTGTATTTAAATACGAAGATTCAATTTTGATTTTGAGTTGGCAAAGTTCCAGGTTCAAACATAACCCATGTTTATTAGGTGATGTGGAGCATCTTCCTTAACGGAATTCTTCCATGTTTCAGTAGTTTGTTATTTATGCTCAGTATTTATAGGGATCTATTTTACTAAAAATAGCCCTCTATTCAATTACTCTTTTTGGGTTAGAGCAAATAAGAGGGAAGTTAATAATTTTAGGAAGTGGGGTTAGGAAAAAGGGGAGGAGGTGGTAGTGTGGGCTCAAGGAGGTATTTTTCCAGCTGATTGAAAAGTAGGTGCAGACGCTAATAGATTTTGAGTAGTTTCTATGGCTGTTACTGTCTGTAATCTGGTGTGCAATGAATAAAGAATACTATTATGAAATTTTCATCTAGCTGAATAATTTTGTTTCCTGTCATATATATTTAGAGTGTTTGCGTCGTCTGGTTTTCTTTGTTTTATTGCCAATACTCTTGCAGGTTTAAAGATGTATTGAAGAGGTTGCTCTGCATATCTGGAAATAGAGCATATGCATACCGGTGGACTATACTGAAGAATAAATTGTTGCAGATTGGAGTTTATCTGCATCATTAGGCACCTGAGTTCTTGCTGTGGCTTGATAGGTCTGCACCAGCAGCTTATGAAATTTCAATCATGATAGTTCATTAACTTATGGTTTTGCTCAATCCTGGGCACAATCTAAGTCACCTTTCTCTAAAGGAAGAGGGATGAATGCTAAAAGCTGATCATTTTGTCTTCCTGTGCCCTGAAGTGAAGGAAGACCCTAACCATATATGGATCAAGTTATTGAAATATGAGAATGCATAAATGCTTTTATACCTGTTTGAGGATGGTAACGACAGTCGTCCCACTGCAGAAGAAATCCAAAATGGGATGCAGCTTGAGTTCCTTATCCATTACCTGGAAAGCTCGTAGATGAGATTCCTTCCATGCTGCAAACATCTTGGACTCTTCTTTGTGCACATCCCCATCCGAATCATTACACAATTTGTTTGAATCAACGACCTCAAAATCGTTACTATTTGCAGGACCAGGCTAATCAGCTAAAAGCAGTTCTTCCCACTGGTTCATAAGCAAGCTAGGTAGAGAGTCTCTAACCCTTTTGCTAACCAAGTGTCCATATGGTCCATGACCGTCAAAAACTCCAAGGAAGCTTATGTTCTCATCTGACCCAAAATGCCCCTGTGACCCAAAATTATGATGGAAACAAAAGCAATATTAAATCACCAAAACTCTCATTATTCTCAAAGATATTTACAGATATATGTAGTTCACCATGTAATTTTTCCATTTAATGAATTCATGAAAAGGAAGAAAATACATGAAACATGTTTAAAAGGGTTTTAGTTTTGATTCAATTCTGTCTTTGTTTTAGGAGCTGTATAAGCTCATGACTCAAATATAAGTCTCCTTAGGGAGATCCATACTGGTCACTTGTGAATCTTCAATCTGTCAATCACTTGCTTAAGATTTTACTCATAGCTGTCACGGTGACTGGGAATACTCTTCAAATCATCCATCCCACAGGAGGGACGAATCAATACTCTTCAAATCATCTACACCACAGGAGGGATGAATCATAAAAGCATAGTTGGACTCTGTATGAGCATCCACACAATTCCTCATAGGTAATCATTAATTGCAAACTCAATACAAAGTTGCAGGGATGAATCAATACTCTTCAAATCATCTACACCAGAAGAGGGATGAATCATACACCACAGGAGGGATGAATCATAAAAGCATAGTTGGACTCTGTATGAGCATCCACACAATTCCACAGGTAATCATTAATTGCAAACTCAATACAAAGTTGCAGACATGAATCAATACTCTTCAAATCATCTACACCATAGGAGGGATGAATCATAAAAGCATAGTTGGACTCTGTATGAGCATCCACACAATTCCTCACAGGTAATCATTAATTGCAAGCTCAATACAAAGTTGTAGGGATGAATCAATACTATTCAAATCATCTACATCATAGGAGGGATGAATCATAAAAGCATATTTGGACTCTATATGAGCATGCACACAATTCCTCAGGTTGTCTACAAACCAGCAACTCCCCTTGTTTTTGCAACTAAGCTCCTCAGTAACTGAAATAAGGATGCTGCTCAGAAAATTACCAACCCCTAGAACACTCAGAGACATAGCAATACCCAGAATTTTCATAGTGTCTGGCATTTGATCATAAAAGAACTCTTGAATTCCTACCATTACAAATACATCAGCTATGCCAAATAGCATGTATTGTGGAAGCAGCAGAGAAATACTTAATGGAATTGTTGCATGGGGCATATCTATCAGCCCATTATCCTTTGCTACTTTGATTCTTCTAATCTTTGTCAATGTAGCAGAAATCAATGACATAGTGGAGAAAAACGTGCCAGTGCCTATTCTGTGAAGCAGAGTTATACCCCATTCATTCCCTGTCAAGTTTTCTACAACTGGAACAAAGATGCGGTCATAGACGAGCACCAATAGAACAACAGATAGGCTAATAAAGCATTGTAAGCTTGCAGGAGGGATTTGGAAGTGTGTTCCGATCTTTCTATCCATTGTGCTTCCCTGTTTTGTGAAAAATGTGAAAGTTTGTGCATAGACAACCCCAATAAGCAAACATGACATCCAAATTGGCAACAACCCAAGAGCAGCTTTCACCTCTTCAATGTCTTGGACTATGCATAATCTCCAGTTATGGCTTGTTTTGCACTCATAGTCTAATTCATCTTTAATTGTTGCTCTGTCAAGAAACCTGAAAAACAAGAGTGAGGACATTCACACCAAATCTCTCAGTCATCTAAAACTGAACATAATATGGTACACCCAACTAGAAGCAACATTGAAAAGACTGAAATTTAACAGAAAAAGGACTTATTGACTCATTACACCGTATCCATGTTCAACAGGTAGCAGCATCTTCTCGTATATTCCTAAAGCATAAATTTTCAGTCTGTCCTTCCTACAAAAATATTGTTTCAACTACCAAGAGCTTCAACATTTCTCTTGTCACATGGAAAATTCACTGACTCCATTAAATTCGATTTGCAGCATTAGGCAACTTTAGAAAGGACCAATAATTTTAGTGGCAACTATTTCCTGTACTTTTGTACTAATAAATGTAAAATAACTAATTGTGAACTAGTAAGGACAAGAGAGCGTTTACCTAAACTTATCAATAGACAAATACTGTCTGCTTGATCCAAACTTCAAAACTTCTCTTTCCTCAATGACAGCTACTTTATTTAAAATGTTCCACTTATGAATCGTTGCAACAAAGACATGGGTGATTCGAGTGAGAGGATTACCACCAGGCAATTTATGCCTGTAAAATCTTGTCCCACACACAAAAGTAAAAGGCAAAGCATCTTTTATCCATATAATAGTGTGTTCTTCATATTTACTGTTATCGTGATATGCAGAAAATATAAATGTAGATAGCAGTTTCTCACTCCAAACTGATGTGGCATTTCTAGAGTCAGGTCTGTAATTCAAATTTTGTCTTCCACAATTGTGTTATGAGACCCCAGTCTTGCCAGTCAAAACAAAGTTATGTTCACCAAGTCTTTCATTATAATTACGACCTTATGGAATGCAAGCAAAATATTCAGGAGATTCATACCTTGCTAATCTTTAGCTTGTTGAACACGTCTTGCAGCACTTTGTAATTTTGAATCATATTGTACTCTGTCTTTGCATCAAAGTTTACCTGCAACATAAGCCAAAAAAACTTAGTGTGCTAAACAGCTTGTGATATCAAATCAAATGAAATATTGTCAAAGGTTTAAGAATAGAGACCTTGTGCATGGGAACCACACCAGGATGTACAACATCCATAAGTTGACAGTGAACAGCTCCAGAAGCAGCCTGACAGAAAATCGAATGAGTCATTTTTATTCTCTATGCGAATATCAGAAAAGCAGGAAATGTAATGGGTTTGCGCATTCTTCACAGAATAGATCAAACATAACGTCGACCCATTTTTTTAATAATCCTATTCTGCTTTCAATTCCATTCATAGTGATCCCAATGACTCGGTACACTTTTCAAATCACCCTACCAAAAGGATGAAACAAAGGCACTCAAAAAACTAGGGATAAGCTGTAAAGACCCCATTACTCTCTTGCCGCAAAGCCCTAAAGAGAGAGCAACCCTAGTCCCAAGAACTGTTTAAACCAAGATCACCAAAAGTTCTGCACTGCCCTCCCAAAACCTAGAAATGCAAATAAAAGAACAGAATGAATTGACAAGACGGATCTCATTTTCTTAATAGAAAATCAAGAAAACAAAATCAGCATTGGGCGTCTACCCATTTTTACCCAAGCTCTAATACAGAAAACATAAGTACCTTTGAGCACTCTTCAGAGTATTGGACCTTAAGCACTTTGCATCTCCTCAAGGTAACCGTAAACCACACTACTAAAAAAATGGTGGCCCTAAATATTCAAAAAACAAATGACCCTCTTACATAGATAAAAGAACAACCAAATGGGTGCCCACATTTGTTTCCAAACAAGCCTTTTCTTCACATAACTCGAAATCCAGGGGGAAAACAGAGAACAGAAAGCAAGTGAGTTCCTTGAAGTTATTTGTCCATATATTAAAACTTGTAAAGAAGATTAAGATGAGAATGCATGCTTACCTCTTCAACTTTGCTGAGAGAGAGTTGAAGACTGGTGTTGATCCATGCAAGTAGCTCGCAGGCACCTACTAGGAAAGGCTTGGAGGACTGTTGAACGACGCAGGAAAAAATGTTGAATAAAACATACCCCAACATATTGGATATTTAAATAGTAAAAAAAAAACCCTAGTTACCCCTAATATACCCCCAATATATTGATTTTTAATTTTTTAATTTTAACCCCCCCAATATGAACGGACGTGATATCATATTGGTCCCTAGGTGACGCCCCTGTGTTCTGTATACTGGCATCATCTTCATTAGTAGGGTCACTCTACTGCATTGGGTGATCATCATCTTCCAGTTTGCTCATCCGGAGCAGTTATCAACTATTTTGTGTGGTTGGGGGTGTGAGCAACTCAACAGGGGAAGCAATTTGCTAGCATGTTTAGTGGGGTCAGAATCTCTGCATGCTTCAGTCATTCTCTCCACCACGGGAATATCAACATCCTGACAAAATATCAGCTCCATCAGGCAACTCCTTCACCAACAACATCACCTTTAGCCGAGGAGAGGGTTTCGTGCCGCTGGGTGTTAACACCGGGAAGGAAGCATCATTACCTCACCGGTTTAGCTCTTTATGCATGCATCTTATCTCTGTAGTATTATCCGCTTGATTATTAGTGGTAAGTGTTGACCTTCTTTCTGTAAATATTTTCCCTAGCTTAGCTATAACTTAGGGCCATTATTTTTGGCACCTTGCATGCAAATTTTTATTCAGTATTCTTGCACATTTGGAGAGTACAAGTGAGCCCTAGAATAAAAAATAATAGGATATCAACACTTGGGATACTACCAGGTATCAGCACATGTTCCTTACCAGTTGTGGGCTTGAACATAAGAAGTAAATGAATACATAAGAAGACACTTTTGTAACCTGTAGGAGAAGGAAGATTAGGTACACGGAGGAGAAGGAATTTGAAAATATCCAGCTAGAAGATACCAACTTAGACATGGAACCAACAAGTATACACTCTGATAGAGGGAAAGGAATAGGAGAAGAGGAAGACACAATGGTTTTTTGTAGTTTAGTAAACGCATTGGTTGACCTAGCCAAAGGGAGAAAGGAAGTATTGCATGCAATAAACAGATTGGTGTTGAAACGAGAACCATGTCATAACAATATACCTCTCTCACCAGTATATAGAGGGTCTACAAGCAGTAGTGGGAAGCATGCATATGATAATATGCAAAACACACCCCATATATATAATAGACCTTCCAGTATACCTACTATGCCTCACTTCCTGGCAGATGCAGTAGCAAGACCGGTCATACTAGTAGAACCTAGTGAACCATTTGGAGCCTATTTACAGAAATACAAGGATTTGGGAGATGATTTCCTTGCAGCCATGTTTTTCTCATACTTTTGTAATATGAAAAGTAGGAACTGGCCGAGGAATTTCAATAGAGGGTTTAACCATAATTATGAGTCACATAAAACCTTGGGTATATTGACCATCCCAAACTTTGGCGAGGCTCATGGAGGTTCAACGAGAATATGGGTCCAGAAGTTCGATACTTACTTCCAACTCAGCCCCATGACAGAGACATACGCCATTAAATTGGCTACACTACACCTAGACGAAGAAGCTCATGAGTGGTGGTACCATGAGCTACTGACATTGGGTCACAACACCATCGGTTCCTACAGTGTGTTCACACAGAATCTCATGGAGTGGTTTGACAGGAAGGACCCAAAGATACACTTTAGAGAGTTGTCTCAACTCAAACAGACAGGCAGTGCCAAGGCCTTCATCTCATATTTTCAGAGAGTCGATGTTATGGTGACAGATGTGTCAGAGAGCAGGTTGATTATGTTGTTTTCAGAGGCCTTGACAGAACCTTTACGGGGGTGGGTGAAATCCTACAAACCATCTACTCTACCAGATGTAATCAGCCGAGCCAACGATTTACAAGATTTAGTTCCAAAGAATAGGTTTCCACTCAAGACAAAATTCCCGGTAAAAGATAAAGACTGAAAACCTTTTCAACAGGAAGGGCGAAGGAAAAATTGGTTGGACAATGACACAAGGAAACATTTGAGAAGGAAATTTTTTTGTTTCACTTGTTAGGAACCATGGGTTCCAGACCACAGGTGCTTAGGGAAGGCCAAGGCCCATTATATTGAGGTCTATTCAGATAGTGAAGGGGAAGAATCCGAGCATTAAACAACAGAGGAATTGTGGGCAACAAAGGAGGAGTCACTCTAGAGAGATACACCAGAGGGAGTTATTGCTACATTATCCGAAGTACCTGGGTTTCATACTCTCAGGGTCAGAGGAGTAGTACAAGGGCACAGGGTAGGAGTGTTGATTGATGGGGTGAAACCCATTATTTAGATGATGCAGCATGGGTGGCTAAGAGGGGTATTCCAACAAAGAAGTTTGAGGGATTCACTGTAGCGGTAGCAAGAAATACTAGCATGGAGTGAAACTATTGGATTCCTAAATTGAATGTCATATTAGGAAACTACCATATGACAGACTCATTTATGTGGTGAATGTGGCTGATACAAATGTAGTATTAGGTGTTCAATGGATTTATTCAATAGGAAAATATACTACATACTACAGGGAAATGGAAATGGAATTCCAGCGGCCAGGTGGAAAATGCATAGTTTTGAGGGGCATGAATACTTATCCCCCCAAACCAGTATCATCATAGAGAATGGAGGCCATACTCAGACAGGGTGACATAGAATGGTCAACAAAGTGCTTGGTTACTTTTAGAAAACCTCCAAAGAACAACACCCAACATCCAAGAGATATTTAGGCGCTATTGCAGAAACATGAGAAGGTATTTTGGGATCTTCCAGCAGGTAGACCACCATATAGGGGATTTGAGCATATTATTGAGTTGTAGGAGGGGACAAAGGAATTCATAAACACTCCATATAGACATCCCAAAATATACAAGGATGAGATCAAGAAGATGATCAAGGAATTGCTAGAACTAGGATATATTCGGTCGAGTTCTAGTCCCTTTGCATCATCAATGGTCTGAGTTAAAAATAAAGATGGCACATTAGGAATGTGTATTGATTATAGAGCACTCAACAAGAATACCATAAAAAACAGGTGTCCTATCTCCAGGATTGATGAACTAATGGACGAGTTACGAGGTGCCGAATACTTTTCAAAGATCAATCTTCGATCAGGGTACCATTAGATCCGAGTAAGGGATCAAGACTTTTACAAGACAACTTTCCATTGCCACTCTGGTCACTATGAGTTCTTAGTCATTCCTTTTGGACTCACCCATGCTCCAACCGACTTCCAGTCCTACATGAACCACACTTTCAGGGCTCAATTACAAAAGTATTTGCTAGTATTCTTTGATGATATTTTAATTTAGAACAAAACTTGGGAGGAACATCTGAAACACTTAGATGAGGTATTGAGAATTCTAGAGCAACACTCACTTTATGCGAAGATGCCTAATTGTGAGATTTGCATGAAGGATATGCTGTATATAGGACATATAATCAGTGCAGAAGGGGTACAAGTTCACATGGAGAATATTAGAGTTATCCAGGATTGGCCTACACCAAATACAGTTACTGAAATGAAGGGATTTTTAGGCCTTTGCACATATTACAAGAGGAACATAAAGGGATTCTTTGAATTCACCGGACCACTCATCGATGTCACAAAGAAAGGGGCATTCACATGGACATAATTGACATAACAAAACTTTGAGAAAATGAAAACCATCACGAGTTCTTGCCCAGTTTTGGCACTATTGGATTTCTCACAATCGTTCATAGTGGAATGTGATGCTTCAGGAAAAGGACTAGGGGCAGTACTTGTCACATACACTAATTTTGTAAAATAATGTAAATTGTTTTAATTATATTTCCTAAGACATTATGTTAAATTTAATGCTAAGTAGGAACTGATGACTCAACAGAGTCAGAAGAAGTGGAATGTAATTCTGAATATTTTATTATTAATAAATAAAAATTGGAGACAACAGCATGGGAGAGCTGTTAATAAGAGGTTACTGGTCAAACTGGTGGATGGAACTAGGTGGAGGGCAAAAGACAAGTGGCAGCATTCTCAAACACTTCCTAAGTTGCAGGTGGCAACTTCCCTATAATTGGGGTCATGATCCCCCAAGAAAGTGGGATCAGAGCAGGTGGCTCAATAAATGACAACTAACCCAAAAAGACCTAGGAAATATTTTAAAAGTACCCAATGAATAGAGCTGGGGGTTGCTAAGATATTTTCCAGAGAATAATCATTCAGGTGGAATGCTATTCAGGAAAATCATTGGGGAAAAAGGGAAAAACAGTAAGGAAGTTGTTCTGAGAGGAATGCTGCAGTAACTTGGTCTATTATAGCTTGTTAGCTAGGAGAACTTACTGATAAGTTCAGGATTGATACTGAGTTTGAAGACCGGTATTTGACTATTGCTGCACCTAGTTCCAGCCAGGGAGACCAGAGCAAGCTCGGGGGTCCTGAGGAGTCGCTGTTTGAGGGCTCTCCAGGAGTTACTAGGGAGGAACGACCTCCCATTGCTGTTGTTGTCCAAGTTCAAACAGGTTTTGTAACCTAGCCGTCTTTGTTTTAATAATTGTGAATGGTTGAATGTTATGTTAGTAGTTTATGATATAAAGATTTAGATGGTTTAGTGATGTAAATGTTTTTAGTTTATCAGTAATAGAATCTGTTGATGAAAAACAAGAACCCACTGTGTTTTTCCTCATCTGGGTTTACCAGACCGTACTCCAGCACAGGGGTGAAATTATAATAAAGATGGTATGATGAGGTTGTAGAATACTATATTGTTTCTTTATCTATTATCAGAAGAGATATTTTATTTTTACTGACAGTAGCATGTGTTCATGGATAAAACTATTTCCTTGTGCAGTATTTTACTTTCAGTAATTCTATTATTTTTAAAGAACAAATAGAAGAATATAATAATCGCACTAGAGTAGGGTTGGACTAGATTTATCTGCTGTTAAACCATGCAGCTTCTTTCTTTGAGATTAAAATAATTTAACTATAATATGTCCAATAACAAAATTGAAAGTAGGAATAGTTAAATAATGATTAAATTCTAATGTCGAACCAAGCTGGTTTAGATTTTGTGTATGATTAGTGATGAAATCATTTCATTATTTTCTTCCTTTTTATTTAGACTAAGCTCGAACAATTTCCAGAGCTGTTAATCTATCTTTCTTCAAGTGTAAATGAATGTTACTATATAAGTTTATGAGATAGACTCTAGATAGAGTTAATTGATTTCTTTTGTATATATATCGATAGTATAACTAATAAGACAAACTAGATATTGAAAGAACTTCATAAAGTATTAGCATAAGTAATACAAGAAGTAGACAACAGAATACTATCTTTTTGTGTGCTTAAAAAATAAATTAAGAATATACACCATAACACCATTAGTACTCTTCAGAAAGATAACATCCTTATTACAATAATAATAATATACTTTTATTTACATACATTATAGGAATGTTATTATTTGAATTTAAGGTAATGTCCTTGTTACTTTAATTATAACCTTGAATTAATTATACTTTCTATGCTATAAGGTAAACTGACAGTACTTAAAAATATTGTTAAAAGGAAAACATAAAAACCTATATAATCGAAGGATATGAATTATATATCAACACTTACAATTTCTTATTAACAAGTAAGTCAATATATAAACCAGGTACAAAAACCCTAACGATAATATTAAGAGTAAAAATCAAATGCATTTTTGGGGCAGGAAATAAATAACAGAGTGGAGGAAAGCTCGACTATCGAGCTTCACTTTATATTATAAAATATAACTAGTAACCCTCACATTTGCAGAAGCGCAGTACAACTTAACAGTAATTTAAAAAGGAACGGAGTTATTTTCTTTACTGTTAAAAATTAGGGTAAAAACCCTATTCATCCAAAATATACAGAGTTAATAACTGTAAAACCCAGTTCAGTAATTTTAACTCACGGCCGTATTGAAAATGTACATAGGAAGGCTTTACAGCCTGTTCTTTTATATAAATATAGTATTATAAACAAGACAAAATGTACAGTCATGGCCGAAGCCGGAGAACCCTGCAGTAAGCAAGGGTCTTAACAACCACGAAAGAACGACGAAGCAAAAAACCAAATTAACCAAAACCCATGAGGGTCTTTTAGGCTGCATCGACCAACCCTTAACATCCCATAAGGGTTTGCACAAGGTAGAACAACCATGGAAAGTCCAGGGCTTACCGTGGCCTTCATGTCACCGCAACCTCGTACTCGCTGCGCAGAAGGAGAAGAGAGACGAGTTGTACCTGCATTTTTTCATCACACATCCTACTGTTAGATATGATATATTAAAGGCAAAGAGTTTTATAAACCAGGAAATGTGCAGTAAAATACTAAAAACACGAACAATATTCTTACCTCAAAGATAATAGAAATATAAGCATTGATAACCAGTAACTCCACGATTAGCACGAGAAGGAGGTCTATCTTTAGCTGCAAAGGGAACAACGGTACAATACTTCGTCAAATACTGACAGCGGAAGGTTCCAGTTACTTGGCTGACAAGGGAAAACCCTAAAGCTGTGCTGTTACTCAATACAAAACAAAAACAAAGTACCTTGTGCGACTTAAGCCACGGCTCTATGAATGGAAGAACTACCCTCGTTTTGGAAACTGAAGAAGAAGGTGGGGAAGGGCTGTTACAGTCAAGGGTTCAGATAAGCCACTAAGGCAACGAAAAACCTAAAAGGAGATCAAGTGGCTTATGACTAACATCAACGCTATGGCATGGTCTTCATTATTGTGCTTGCGGACAGGCTAACAAGAGAGGAGTAAGCCAAGACAACCACAGCATTACTCAGGTGACAGAGCAACCGAATACTCCGTGGAAGAATGGCAGGAGCCCGAAGGCGGTGGAAGACTAAGGAGCTAGGGTTAGAGGTGACTCTTTTAAGCTGACAAGGCTTGGCCACCAATCAGCCATGTTTCCATCCAAATATTTGCATACGGTGGGTAATTCTCCATAGTATCGATGAACAATCACCAAGCGCGATAATATCAATCATTTGGATGAGTTCAAAAGGTTCGACAATAATCCTTAGCCGAAGTCAACCTATCATTGCATTATGATAATAAGAACTCATTAGTATATAAGCTTGCCTTGGAGCTCGCTAATGGTGTAAGGTTTTAACGTCTCATTTGAATACTCTATGATATACCATCATTCATGCTTGCAAATCGAATTATAACATTTTGTTCATTGTGGGCATAGATTAGCACCACGACCTAGAACTTCATAACATGTTATTTCCTTACATGGTAAATAATTGATCAAAGTTTAAACTCTATCAAAGGTGATAAGTGCAAGACATAACCTTATATACAAGCTTGGAATGTATGAGATAAAGGTTTAAAAGAGTTTTCCTTTAGAGTTAAATCCTTAAACTTGTTATGACATGGTCTTCTTCATGACCTTTCCATTCAGGTGAGTGGCTATTGTGTCTTTAACAATTACAATCTTAAATAAAATAAGTTGTGTAATATTGTTGTAGAAGGAAAGCATAATACCTATGTTTAAATAAGAAAAATATTTATACAAGTATTCAACCAACATCGATATTTTAATTATAGAATATACTAGTGGTTGATATTAAAAATGTTGTAGAATCAACCATGGTAAGTATCATATTAATAATGTTAATCCCTTGGATCTTGTTATAATTATCTAAGAATAGAAGTTTGGTAAATAAACACAAAAGAAAATAATAACAATTATTCCTTTTGATGAATGTTTTGCCTAGAAGAAAGGTTCTTAACCAAGAAACTGTAACATACAAAGGTTAAGCTTCTAATCTCTTAAATAAAGAATTTACCAACATAAATGTTAGACCAATAAACGATTTTGTTGTGCATTCTTTTAAGATAGTAGCCACTAAGGACAGGCCCTCTTATTTTGATATGAAAGGAATAGAATAAAAACCTGTTTACAACAAGTTATCTATCTGACTAAAAATAATCTTAGTTTTGGAACAGTTTGCGTAACTAAAAACTTGTGCTTCAGGTGGAGTATATCTTTCCCAAAGAGCAGTTTGAAATAAAGATGTAACTCTCTTAATACTTTAGAAGTTAAAAATGGAAATCGTAATACGTAAACCCCTTATTAATATACATCAGGATATAAATATATTGTGCACTTTTGAAAGTAAACTGTTAATATTATGACTCTGCCTTTTTCTACTCTATTTTCATAAAGAGTTTAATTGAGGTATTTTAACACTTGACATCTATGATAAATATTGAATAATTCAGTAATCTTTAAGAACCATAAAGTTACTCCCATTAGAAAAATGGACCGTCATTGAATTTACCTCAGTAAGTATTGAAAATGGTTTAGCATTTATCTTCCTACTGAACTTTTATTTTTGCGACGTACTTGTATTTTTAAACACTTCAGAATTTCGACAAGCTGCAACCGAAATTCTTACCTGTAGTTTGTAAGAGCAGGAAAACGTTCCGCATTAGCTCGAAATCTAAGTAAGCCCAGTTTTGCATGACAACCCACCTTGTGGTCGCAAAAAGAAAACAAGTCAGTAAACTGAAAAGAACTGTCCTATCGCTAAAACATAACTAAGAGATAATTCAGATATGAATTCCATAACACATACAACTAACTAAACATTTTAATTGATTGTTTTTGTTAATTAGCTGGAATTAAAAATTTTAAATTTTTTAGAAAATTTTGGGTTTTGACATGTGGTATCAGAGCATGATTCAAATACTAGGCCTCGATGCAGCCCAACTAGTTTCTGTAGAACAGTAAAATAATATACTAACCTATATTCTGTTTTATGTAAAGAACATAATTATTATTATTATTATTATTATTATTATTATTATTATTATTATTATTTTTTTTTTTTTTTTTTTTTTTTTTTTTTTTTTTTTATTTTTTTTTATTTTTTTTTTTTTTTTTTTTTTTCTGAAATTTAACAGGCAGAGATGGAGAAGCTAGGAGAATATGCTCAGGAGGAGTCTCCAAACACAGAACCAAGACAAATGCACAGAGAACCTATGTTAGAAGAGATAACTGCTCACTCCTCAGAGCTGTTGCAGACTGTAAAGGATCTGAGGACTGAAATGGAATCAGTCAAGAAGGACAATGAGAGGATTTTGAAGACTCAGGAAGAGTTGAACCAAATTTTGATGGAAAAATTCCAAACTGAAGGAAGGAGTAAAAGATCAGAATCTGAGGAGGTTAGCCATCAGAAAGGATCTAAAAAGATGAAGCTGGCAAAAGATGAAAGTAGCTCATCATTTGAAGGGTTCAGAGAACAACAAAGCTACCACACTACTAGTGACAGTAGTGAGGCCGAGTTGTATGATAGAAAGAAGAAGTACAGACCATATGAGGAGATTTCAGGGGAGTTTAAAAAGATAAAGCCCCCAACTTTTAATGGAGAAACTGAGAAAGGGGAAGAAGCAGAGTCTTGGTTATCCGGGATGAGGAAGTATTTTAAGATATACAACTATTCAAATCAGCTGAAGGCAAGAATGGCAATCTATAATCTCTCTGGAAAAGTAGACATATGGTGGCAAGATCTGAAGAGAGTCAAGGGTATCAAGGAAAAAGAAGTTAATTGGAGCACTTTTAAAAGGTACTTCAAGAAGAAATTTTTGTCCGAACAATATTATGAAGAGAGAGCTAAAGAATTTTACGAATTGAAGTTAGGTTCAATGACTATGAAGGATTTGAACAGTAAATTCTTAAGCTTGCTGAGGTATGTACCTTACTTAGTAGACGAGAAGCCTAAAGTACATCACTTTCTCAGTTGTCTACCTTACCACATTAAGGACAGAATTGAGTATGATAATCCGAAGACTTTGGAGGAAGCCATGAGGAAGAAAAATTTCTATTTTGACCAAAACAAGAAGAAAGAAGGCATAGCCAACTGGAAGGCTAAGAAAAACAACAATCAGCCTGAGTTTAAGAAGAAGGAATTTGTACCCCAGAAAAATTTCAAGAATAATAAGAATAAAAATTATTCTAACAATAAAAATTTCCAGGGAAATAGAAATGGTGCTTCTAATAATTCGAATAATTTCAAGGGCAAGGAAGCTGCAAATAACCATGGGAATTTCACCAAAAGTTTTGAACGAAAGGAGCCTGTTAAGTGCTGGGAATGTAATGGCCCGCACTATGCCTTGGTCTGCCCAAACCGAAAAAAGTTAGTCAGCAATATTCACGCAGTACAGGAGGAAATGACCATTGGAGAGCTCGCAAGGACTATGCCCATAATAAATGCAGCATTGGAGAACCGCCAAGCTGACTATCAGACTTCCATGGTGGAAATGGAAGGTATGATTAACCAAACCCCTGTAACTATTTTAATTGATCCAGGAGCTAGTCCTAGTTACATTGCACCGCAGATAGTGGAAAAATGTAATTTGTCTGTAGATAAATTTGATAATTCTTGGGTAGTTCAATTAGCCACTGGGGCAAAAAGAAAAGTAACCTGTTTTGTGAAAGAATGTGCTTTACTTATGGATGATTTTAAAACTACAGTTAAGCTTAATGTTTTGCCACTTGGCTCATATGATTTACTGATTGGCATGGATTGGTTAGAACAACATAAGGTAGTTTTAAAATGTTACGATAAAACCTTTATGTGCATAAATAGTAACGAACAACCTGTAAAAGTTAAGGGCATTCCTAGGAAAACTGTAATCAGACAGATTTCTGCTTTACAACTTAAAAGAGCAGTTAGAAAAGGGTGTAAAGCTTATGCTGTAACTATTACAGATGAGGGAAGTAAGTCTGAAACAGATAAGTTAAAAATAGAAGATATTCCTGTTTTAAATGAATTTACTGACGTCTTTCCAGAAGAAATTCCAGGATTACCTCCCAGGAGGAAACTAGATTTCACTATTGAGTTGGTGCCAGGTGCGGTACCTAGCTCGAAAGCTCCGTATCGTATGAATATTTTAGAACTTAATGAGCTAAAATCACAGTTAAAAGAGTTAATAGATAAGAAGTACATTCGAGCCAGTGTGTCTCCTTCGGGAGCACCGGTCATCTTTGTAAAAAAGAAAGACAGAACTATGAGACTATGCATAGACTACCGTCAACTAAACAAGATAACTATTAAAAATAGATATCCGTTGCCCCGCATAGATGATCCGTTTGATCAGCTACGTGGAGCTACAGTGTTCTCAAAGATAGACCCGAGGTCAGGATATCATCAGGTAAGAATTAAAGACGAAGATATTTTTAAGACAGCCTTCAGAACGAGGTATGGACATTACGAATTTGTCGTAATGCCATTTGGGCTTACCAACGCCCCAGCTGTTTTTATGTGCTTAATGAATAATATAATGCATAAATACTTAGATAAATTTGTTGTCGTGTTTATCGATGACATCTTAATTTACTCTAAAACTGAAGCAGAACATAAAGAACACTTAAGGATAGTTTTACAAGAGTTGCGAGAGCAACAGCTCTTCGCGAAGTTTAGCAAGTGTGACTTCTTTAAGGATGAAATCCAGTACTTAGGTCACGTAGTGACTAAGGAAGGGATTTTAGTCGATCCTGAAAAGATTCGGGAAATCGAAGATTGGCCAATTCCAAAAGATGTAACAGATGTTAGGTCATTCATGGGAATTACTGGTTATTACCAGAGATTCATTGAAGGCTTTTCAAAAATAGCTAATCCGATCACTTCCTTGCAAAAGAAAGGCAAGAAATTTGATTGGAACTTAAAATGTGAAGAAAGTTTTAAGAAATTAAAAACTTTATTAACAAGTGCATGTATTCTAAGAATAACAGATCCTAATAAGGATTTTGTGGTATGCACCGACGCCTGTAATGATGGCTTAGGTGGTGTGCTGACTCAAGACGGGTATGCCATTGCCTATGAGTCCAGGAAGTTAAAAATTCACGAAAATAATTACACGACTTATGATCTAGAACTTGCGGCTGTTATACATGCCTTAAAAATGTGGTGACATCATTTAATAGGCATAAAATTTATTTTAATGACTGATAATAAAGGTCTGAAATACCTTTTAGATCAGCCCAACTTAAATGCAAGACAAGCAAGGTGGTTAGCCTTCTTGAGTGAATATAATTTTGAAATTCAACACATAAAGGGTAAGGAAAATAAGGTAGCCGATGCTTTAAGCAGAAACACAAAGCTGAACTTTACAGCAGCAATCAGGACTTATGCTTCTGATTTAAATGAACAACTTACAGAAGGGGTAAAACAGGATGAAATTTATCCATAATTTCAAATTACAGCTAAAGAAGAACCTACATAAAGCTTAATAAAAGGTTATAGTCTAAATAAAGATGGATTTTTATTATTTAAGGACAAACTGTATGTGCCTAATGTGTCTAAGGTTAAGTTGTTGATTCTGGATGAAGTCCATAAAACACCTTACTTAGGACATCTAGGTTACCAAAAGACTATAACCATGCTAAGAAAAGAATATTTTTGGCCTAATATAAAATTTGAAGTAGCTGAATACATTGCTAGATGTTTGGACTGTCAACAAGTGAAAACCGAACACCAACATCCAGCCGGTTTACTGCAACCTTTACCTATTCCCAGCTGGAAATGGGAAGTGATTAACTTAGATTTTATTACTGGACTGCCCAAAAATCAGAATCAAAATGATTCTATTATGGTGGTGGTTGACAAGTTAAGTAAAGCAACACATTTCATTCCTGTTAAAACTACTTACAAGGCTACCAACATAGATGACATATTCTTAAAGCATATTTTTCGGTTACATGGAGTACCGAAGGTTATTATTTCAGACAGGGATCCTAAATTCATAGGGAATTTCTGGAAGTCCTTGTTTACAGGATTAAATACAACACTGAATTTCAGCACCTCCTTCCATCTTCAAACAGATGGACAGACAGAATGAGTGAATCAGGTGCTGGAGGATTTGTTAAGAATGTATGTTAAAGATCAGCCAGGTAAGTGGGAAGACTACTTGCATCTAGCAGAGTTTGCATATAACAATAACTATCAGTCATCAGCTAAGTTTAGCCCATTTGAAATTTTGTATGGGCATAAATGCAACACTCTTATCTCCTGGAATAATCCAGTAGATAGATTGGTGTTAGGACCAGAATTATTAAAAGAAATGGAAGAGATTGTGAAACAAGTGCAGGAAAATTTGAAGGTGGCCCAGGATCGGCAAAAGAGCCAAGCAGATTTAAAAACAACTCCTAAGGAGTTCCAGGTGGGTGAGCACGTGTTTACAAAGGTAAGACCAAAGAAAAGCTCTCTAAGACTAGGGAGTTGTGCAAAGTTAGCACCACGATATTGTGGTCCATTCGAAATTTTATCTAGAATTGGTCAAGTTGCTTACCAACTAGCCTTACCACCTAACTTGAAAGTGCATAATGTTTTTCATATCTCTGTTTTGAAAAAGTATGTTCATGATGCTACTCATGTGGTTGATTGGAATGTGGTACAGGTAGAACCAGAAGGAGAAATTCTGGTGGAACAGGATTGTATCCTCGGGAAGAGGGAAATTACGCCGAGGAACCGCACCATTGGACAGGTGAAGGTGCAATGGAAGCACCTTAGTCCTAAAGAAGCTACCTGGGAACTGGAAAGTAAGATGTGGCATACCCGAATCTGTTCCAGGAGGTTGTAGAGGATGAAGAATAAGTAACATCGAGGAGGATGTTACATTTTAAGGGGGTGTGTATGTCACATACCCCAATTTTGTTAAATAATGTAAATTGTTTTAATTATATTTCCTAAGACATTATGTTAAATTTAATGCTAAGTAGGAACTGATGACTCAGCAGAGTCAGAAGAAGTGGAATGTAATTCTGAATATTTTATTATTAATAAATAAAAATTGGAGACAACAGCATGGGAGAGCTGTTAATAAGAGGTTACTGGTCAAACTGGTGGATGGAACTAGGTGGAGGGAAAAAGACAAGTGGCAGCATTCTCAAACACTTCCTAAGTTGCAGGTGGCAACTTCCCTATAATTGGGGTCATGATCCCCCAAGAAAGTGGGATCAGAGCAGGTGGCTCAATAAATGACAACTAACCCAAAAAGACCTAGGCAATCTTTTAAAAGTACCCAATGAATAGAGCTGGGGATTGCTAAGATATTTTCCAGAGAAGAATCATTCAGGTGGAATGCTATTCAGGAAATTCATTGGGGAAAAAGGGAAAAACAGTAAGGAAGTTGTTCTTAGAGGAATGCTGCAGTAACTTGGTCTATTACAGCTTGTTAGCTGGGAGAACTTACTGATAAGTTGAGGATTGATACTGAGTTTGAAGACTGGTATTTGACTATTGTTGCACCTAGTTCTAGCCAGAGAGACCAGAGAAAGCTCGGGGGTTCTGAGGAGTCGCTGTTTGAGCGCGCTCCAGGAGTTGGTAGGGAGGAACGGCCTCCCATTGCTGTTGTTGTCCAAGTTCAAACAGGTTCTGTCACCTAACTGTCTTTGTTTTAATAATTGTGAATGGTTGAATGTTATGTTAGTAGTTTATGATATAAAGATTTAGATGGTTTAATGATGTAAATGTTTTTAGTTTATCAGTAATAGAATATGTTGATGAAAAATAAGAACCCACTGTGTTTTTCCTCATCTGGGTTTACGAGACCGTACTCCAGCACAGGGGTAAAATTATAATAAAGATGGTATGATGAGGTTGTAGAATACTAGATTGTTTCTTTAGCTATTATCAGAAGAGATATTTTATTTTTACTGACAGTAGCATGTGTTCATGGATAAAACTATTTCCTTGTATAGTATTTTACTTTCAGTAATTCTATTATTTTTAAAGAG
Source organism: Pseudotsuga menziesii (assembly GCA_001517045.1). NCBI lineage: Eukaryota > Viridiplantae > Streptophyta > Pinopsida > Pinales > Pinaceae > Pseudotsuga > Pseudotsuga menziesii. Next base: position 350,512 of record LPNX010095678.1, read on the forward strand.
TAAATAGAAGAATATAATAATCGCACTAGAGTAGGGTTAGACTAGATTTATCTGCTGTTAAACCATGCAGCTTCTTTCTTCCAGATTAAAATAATTTAACTATAATATGTCCAATAACAAAACTGAAAGTAGGAATAGTTAAATAATGATTAAATTCTAATGTCGAACCAAGCTGGTTTAGATTTTGTGTATGATTAGTGATGAAATTATTTCATTATTTTCTTCCTTTTTATTTAGACTAAGCTCGAACAATTTCCAGAGCTGTTAATCTATCTTTCTTCAAGTGTAAATGAATGTTACTATATAAGTTTATGAGATAGACTCTAGATAGAGTTAATTGATTTATTTTGTATATATATCAATAGTATAACTAATAAGACAAACTAGATATTCAAAGAACTTTATAAAGTATTAGCATAAGTAATACAAGAAGTAGACAACAGAATACTATCTTTCTGTGTGCTTAAAAAATAAATTAAGAATATACACCATAACAGCATTAGTACTCTTCAAAAAGATAACATCCTTATTACAATAATAATAATATACTTTTATTTACATACATTATAGGAATGTTATTATTTGAATTTAAGGTAATGTCCTTGTTACTTTAATTATAACCTTGAATTAATTATACTTTCTGTGCTATAAGGTAAACTGACAGTACTTAAAAATATTGTTAAAAGGAAAACATAAAAACCTATAAAATCGAAGGATATAAATTATATATCAACACTTACAATTTCTTATTAACAAGTAAGTCAATATATAAACCAGGTACAAAAACCCTAACGATAATATTAAGAGTAAAAATTAAATGCATTTTTGGAGCAGGAAATAAATAACAGAGTGGAGGAATGCTCGACTATCGAACTTCACTTTATATTCTAAAATATAACTAGTAACCCTCACATTTGCAGAAGCGCAGTACAACTTAACAGTAATTTAAAAAGGAATGGAGTTATTTTCTTTACTGTTAAAAATTAGGGTAAAAACCCTATTCATCCAAAATATATAGAGTTAATAACTGTAAAACCCAGTTCAGTAAATTTAACTCACGACCATATTGAAAATGTACATAGGAAGGCTTTACAGCCTGTTCTTTTATATAAATATAGTATTATAAACAAGACAAAATGTACACTCACGGCCGAAGCCGGAGAACCCTGCAGTAAGCAAGGGTCTTAACAACCACGAAAGAAAGGCGAAGCAAACAACCAAATTAACCAAAAACCATGAGGGTCTTTTAGGCCACATCGACCAACCCTTAACATCCCATAAGGGTTTGCACAAGGTAGAACAGCCATGGAAAGTCCAGGGCTTACCGTGGCTTTCATGTCGTCGCAACATCATACTCTCTGCGTAGAAGGAGACGAGAGACGAGTCGTACCTACATTTTTTCATCACACATCCTACTGTTAGATATGATATATTAAAGGCAAAGAGTTTTATAAACCAGGAAATCTGCAGTAAAATACTAAAAACATGAACAATATTCTTACCTCAAGCATAATAGAAAGATAAGCATTGATAACTAGTAACGCCACAATTAGCACGAGAAGGAGGTCTATCTTCAGCTGCAAAGGGAACGGCGGTACAATACTTCATCAACTACTGACAGCGGAAGGTTCTAGTTACTTGGCTGACAAGGTAAAACCCTGAAGTTGTGCTGTTACTCAATACAAAACAAAAACACAGTACTCTGTGCGACTTAAGCTACGACTCTCTGAATGGAAGAACTACCCTCGTTTTGGAAACTGAAGAAGAAGGTGGGGAAGGGCTATTACAGTCAAGGGTTCGGATAATCCACTAAGGCAACGAAAAACCTGAAAGGAGATCAAGTGGCTTACGACTAATAGCAATGCTATGGCATGGTCTTTGTTATTGTGCTTTCGGATAGGCTAACAAGAGAGGAGTAAGCCAAGACAACCACAACATTAGTCAGGTGACAGAGCAGCCGAATACTCCGTAGAAGAATGGCAGGAGCCCGAAGGCGGTGGAAGACTAAGGAGCTAGGGTTAGAGGTGACTCTTTTAAGCTGATAATGCTTGGCCACCAATCAGCCACGTTTCCATGCAAATATTTGCATACGGTGGGTAATTCTCCATAGTATCGATGAACAATCACCAAGTGCGATAATATCAATCATTTGGATGAGTTCAAAAGGTTCGACAATAATCCTCAGCCGAAGTCAACCTATCATTGCATTATGATAATAATAAATCATTAGTATATATGCTTGCCTCGGAGCTCGCTAATGGTGTAAGGTTTTAACGTCTCATTTGAATACTCTATGATATACCATCATTCATGTTTGCAAATCGAATTATAACATTTTGTTCATCGTGGGCATAGATTAGCTCCACGACCTAGAACTTCATAACATGTTATTTCCTTACATGGTAAATAATTGATCAAAGTTTAAACTCTATCAAAGGTGATAAGTGCAAGACATAACCTTATATACAAGCTTGGAATGTATGAGATAAATGTTTAAAAGAGTTTTCCTTTAGAGTTAAATCCTTAAACTTGTTATGACATGGTCTTGTTCATGACCTTTCCATTCAGGTGAGTGACTATTATGTCTTTAACAATTACAATCTTAAATAAAATAAGTTGTGTAATATTGTTGTAGAAGGAAAGCATAATACCTATGCTTAAATAAGAAAAATATTTATACAAGTATTCAACCAACATCGATATTTTAATTATACAATATGCTAGTGGTTGATATTAAAAATGTTGTAGAATCAACCATGGTAAGTATCCTATTAATAATGTTAATCCCTTGGATCTTGTTATAATTATCTAAGAATAGAAGTTTGGTAAATAAACACAAAAGAAAATAATAACAATTATTCCTTTTGATGAATGTTTTTCCTAGAAGAAATGTTCTTAACCAAGAAACTGTAACATACAAAGGTTAAGCTTCTAATCTCTTAAATAAAGAATTTACCAACATAAATATTAGACCAATAAACGATTTTTTTATGAATTCTTTTAAGATAGTAGCCACTAAGGACAGGCCCTCTTATTTTGATATGAAAGGAATAGAATAAAAACCTGTTTACAACAAGTTATCTATCTGACTAAAAATAATCTTAGTTTTGGAACAGTTTGCGTAACTAAAAACTTGTGCTTCAGGTGGAGTATATCTTTCCCAAAGAGCAGTTTGAAATAAAGATGTAACTCTCGTAATACTTTAGAAGTTAAAAATGGAAATCGTAATACGTAAACCCCTTATTAATATACATCAGGATATAAATATATTGTGCACTTTTGAAAGTAAACTGTTAATATTATGACTCTGCCTTTTTCTACTCTATTTTCATAAAGAGTTTAATTGAGGTCTTTTAACACTTGACATCTATGATAAATATCGAATAATTCAGTAATCTTTAAGAACCATAAAGTTACTCCCATTAGAAAAATGGACCGTCATTGAATTTACCTCAGTAAGTATTGAAAATGGTTTAGCATTTATCTTCCTACTGAACTTTTATTTTTTGCGACGTACTTGTATTTTTAAACACTTCAGAATTTCGACAAGCTGCAACTGAACTTCTTACCTATAGTTTGTAAGAACAGGAAAACGTTCTGCATTAGCTCGAAAGCTAAGTAAGCCCAGTTTTGCATGACAACCCACCTTGTGGTCACAAAAAGAAAACAAGTCAGTAAACTGAAAAGAAATGTCCTATCGCTAAAACATAACTAATAGATAATTCAGATATGAATTCCATAACACATACAACTAACTAAACATTTTAATTGACCGTTTTTGTTAATTAGCTGGAAAATTTGGGGTTTTGACAGTACTGATGCAAAAGCATCACCCGATTGCATTTGAAAGCCGTAAACTAAAAGACTTTGAGCACCACTACTCCATATATGACAAAGAGATGCTAGCCATCCTACATGCCCTAACTAAATTTAGAAAGTTAGTGGAAAGCAAATTCAAAATTAATACAGATCATAACAACCTCAAATACTTCTTGGAGCCAAAATAATTAAATGAGCGCCAACATAAATGGGTTAGAAAGGTACAGGATTGTGATTTTGAAATAGAGTATGTGAAGGGTAAGAACAATGTAGTAGTTGATGCCTTATCTAGGTGACCAACTTCATTATCCCTCATGAGTATATCCACAGATTGGAGGTCTCTCCTCTTAGTAGAATATTCCATTTTTTTTGCTTGTGAGTTATTAGATGGATAGATCCAGGATGATAAGTACATAATCATTGGGGTCTAAAATGGTCCTCCTAAGGAAAATAATAAAATAATAGTTAAAATAATAAAATAATAGTTAAAATAATAAAATAATATTGATTAATTTTGGAGGAAGAAAGAAAAAAACTAGTTTTTGTGTTCGTATTTTCGACATACCTCCTTGTGTTTTTACTCAAATTTCGATCGAGAGAGCTCGTTGGATGCAGAATCAAATTCCGCATCCAACGAGCTCTCCCAATCGAAATTTGAGTAAAAACACAATGAGATATGTCGAAAATACGAGCAAAAAAAGTAGTTTTTCTTAATGACAAATATGTCAATTCAACCATTATGGTTGACTTATTTTATTGAAATTCTATTGGTTCTTGAATTCCAACTCACAAAAACTTATTTTTGCAAGTTTTCTTATAAGGCCCATTTTAGACCCCAAATTTCCTCTAATATTACAAAGGTAGGATATACCTCATCCCAAAATCATCATTAAAGAGGAAAATCATACAGGCCTCGCAAGACTCACCATTATCAAGTCATTAGGGGTTCTTGATAACCTACAGGCAGATACGATAGAGGTTCTCATGGAAGGGCCTCAAGGGAGAGGTAATACAACACGTCTGGGAATGCAGTATCTGCCATTATAACAAGATTGAACATACTCATCTGGTAGGGTTACTTCAGCCATTACCAATGTCAGAGGAAAAATGGGAAAGAATCTCGATGTACTTTATTACAGGGTTACCCAACGTACAAGGATGACAAGAGTGCTTATATGTAGTGGTAGATTGAATGACCAAGTTTTCTCACTTCTTTGCTATCTATTTCGACTATTCAAGATCACAGGTAGCCGAGTTATTTTTTAGAGAGGTTTTCATACTCCATGGGTGTTACGGAGAGAAATTCCTATGGCTTGGGGTACCACAACAAACAGCTTGACTCCATAAATCAATCCTTTCCAATATGCAATAGAAATTAAATGTCTAACACTAAAGGATCAGACCTCGTATCTTATTCCAGACGGTTGAAGTAGATCCTCGTTGAGCTTTCCAACTTCAGCTTGAATTGATAGGTTACTTTCTCAACAATAAGTAAACAATACAAGCATTCTATATATCATGGCGTTAGATCTATTCTAGCATATATAATCAATAATGTACAAGCATTTGACATAATCCCATGGATAAAATATTCATTCAAACACACATTATTGGACAGGAAATGATATTTCTATTAATATAAATCAGAGATCACAATATACAACCTCTGACGACACGTCTGCGAACCAGAGAAATTGAATCCCCCACTTGGTCCTCCACCACCTCAATCCTCCATCTCTCGATAGCAAGCTCACAAGAAAATGGCAAGCTTGGGAAGAACACACTAGTGTTCCAAGGGACAAAGGGATGCAGACTCAAGCATAAGTTTCGACAACAATGGACTATAGTTTCTTTGCTCTCAATTCTCTCCTCCTTCTTCAATGTACCAAGGGCTTCCTTATATAGCTTTTCAAAGGGGTAATGAAAGGTCGAATCCGAGCGATCTGAAGGCATAGGGAAGGCCAGGACTCAAATGAGTTGGATCCATGTCAAAGAAAACTCCAAAAGGATTTGGATTATGTACACATCCCGATGTACGCGGTTTTAGTGGTCAAACCCGCGTATATATGTGCTTATAGGTTTAAATGTCGCGTGTATCATTTTTCACATGTTTTTAGGGATGATCAAGGAAACATTAAAGGACAAAAAATGGTCCATGGGGTCTAAGGAGTCTGCAGCGAGACAGGGGTAGGCCATACAAAGTGTGATTCACCTGGAGTGGTGAAATCAGCTATAACAATGGGATACCCAAAACCATTGTCAGTGATCGTAACAGTAAATTCACCAGTGCTTTCTGGCAGGAGCTATTCAGGTTGGTAGGGACATAACTTGCTACAAGCACAAGTTATCATCCCTAGAGCGGCGGGCATACAGAGATTGTCAACAAGTGGATTGAGGGGTATTTGAGAAACTATGTAGCAGGGAAACATAGGACATGGACTAAATGGATACACTTAGGAGAGTACTACTACAATTCTACCCACCATATGTCTATTAAAATGAAACCTTTCAAGGCTCTATATGGCTAAGAGGCAATGAACATTGCAGAATTGGATTTTGGAGATAGCAGGGCACCAAAGGCCAAATATTGGGTACAAGACAATCAAGATATTCTTAAGGTCCCAAAGGAGAATCTACAAGAAGCACAAAATCAATCGAATCTATATGCAGACAAACACATGTATGAAAGGAGTTTTGAGGTAGGAGATCTGGTATATTTACGGCTACAACTTGACATGCAATCTCCCCTCAAGAAAAAAGGGGCAAGAAAACTAAAACCTCGCTTCTATGGTCCTTACAAGGTAGTTAGGAAGGTTGGACAGGTGGATTATTAATTAGAACTCCCGAAGGAAAGAAAAATTCATAATGTATTTCATGTGTCCAACCTCAAGAAAATAGTAGGACAACACATTGCTCCATCCACTGAGTTGCCTACCTTAGATGATGAAGGGTTGTTGGTACTGATTCTAGAGAGAATCCTACATGTGCGAGAAAGGAAACTCCGAAACAGGGTGATTCAAGAGTAGTTGGTAAAATGGAAAGAATTACCTATGGAGGATTCCACATGGGAGGAAGATCAGGTATTGCAACATCCTAGTTTGCAGTTGCTTGAGGAAAATCAATTTCAAGTGGGGAGGACTGTAATGTCCTCTTCTCATTAAGCACCAAAACACCCGCTAACCTACTTAATTCCCATAGGTTCGAGCAGGTACTGCATAAGAGGGGACTGATTCAAGAAATTTGGTACTTTTAATAGATTAGAACATTCATCCAATATTAAAGTCATTAGTCAGCTAAAAGAAGCCTTATTTCTTTAGGCTTAAAATTCAACATCAAATTAGAATTTCATGCATGCAAAAGTGAAGCAAAAACCCTAAAAGTGACACGCAAACCGTAAAAGTGCATGATGAAGGAAGCATCATCACCTCACCAGTCCAGCTCTTTTTGCATGCATATTATGTCTGGAGTATCATCAACTTGATTACCATTGGTAAGTGTTGACCTTCTATCTGTAAATCTCTGTCCTAGTTTAGCTATAATTTAGAGCCATTTTTTCGACACCTTGCATGCAAATTTTTATTCAATATTCTTGCACATTTGGATAGTACAAGTGAGACCTAGAATGGAAAACAAAAGAATATCAACATTTGGGATACTATAAAAACCAAATATGCCCTAAAAGATTGGATAAAAAATAATCCTCTAGAATTAGAAATGAAAATTAAAGAGGCATATAAAAATTTGTTGCTCCTTTAGAATCAAATAGAGCAAAGTCAACCTTCTAAAGATCTGTTAATGCCTGAAAATGAATCCTTCAAAAAATTCCATAAGCTGAAGAGATTGGAGGAAAATCAACGGAGGTTAAAATCTAGAAGCCTATGTCTGAAGGGAGGCGATATAAATACAGTTTTTTTTCACAACCATCTAAGACTAGGATTTGGAAAAACCACATCAAGAAAACCAAGGACAGAGATGGAAATCTTATAACAAGTTTCCATAAGATAAAAGTGGCAACTAAGTCATTATATGAAGATCTTTATTCTGAAGAATAGATGGTCAACCTTGACTCAGGGGAAAAATTGTTGGATTGCATTCCAAGTCTCATGTACCAGGAGAATAACTTAAATCTTGTGAAGGAAGTTTCCAAGTAAAAAATTTGGGAGGTAGTGAGTAGCATGAACCTAGATAAAGCCTTAAGCCCAGACAATTTCTCTGCTCACTTCTATTAGCATCGCTCACACATTATTAAAGCAAACTTGATAAGGATGGTAAACTATGTAAGGAATAACTCTCAAATCTTTGGAAGCATAAACTCCACCTTCTTAGACCTAATCCCCAAAGACTCCAATACCTCTTCCTTTTCTAGATTCCAACCCATTTTCCTCTACAAAGTCTTTTACAAAATCACCTATAAAGTTATCACCAACCACCTCAAACCCCTTCTAGCCTTGGTCATCTCCCCCATTCAAGGAACCTTCATCAATAAAAGACAAATGATAGATAACATAATTATAGTCCAAGAAATGATTCATTCAAGTATATATTGCAAAGAAAAATGCATGGTAATCAAATTAGATATGTAAATTCCTTCGATAGAGTTTGTCATAGTTTCATGTAGCTGTCATGGTCATATTAATATTTGATGAGAACATTATCGCTTGGATTTACTCTTGCAATGGAAACCGTTGGATTGGCCCACTAGTTAATGGAATTCCTTCCTCCCTTTCCCATATCTCTAGAGTCCTTTGCTAAGGATTCCCCCTCCCCCCCATTCTATATGTCCTCGTGGTTGAAACCTTGAGTAGAACTCTTAACAAGGAAGAACTCAATAAGCACATTTTGGGATTCAAAATTAGATAAGGATCTACAAGGATCAATACTTCTCAATTATTAGATGACACTTTGTTAATGGGAGGATCCTCCACGATCATTGAATTGCACTTCAACAAATAATGGAGGACTATACCTCATTCTCATGGGGCCTTATCAATAAGGAGAAAATCCAAATTTAGACTTGGAACATAAAATACATAATTGTTGCTCTTATAGATAATATCCTCCACTACTCCACTTGATAGAAAATGGCCATCCTTTAAATACCTGGGCATTCCTATAAGGTAGGATTCACCCCAAGTTCTTCCTGGCTTTCGTTGATAGAAAGGATAAACTCCAAATTCTCTAATTGGGATTGCAATGGCTCAATCCAACTGGAAGGTTGATCTTAATTAAATCCATGCTATCTAGCCTCTCTATATTTCAATTTTCTTCCCTCCTTTTTCCTTTCCAAATCAAATCCCCTATCATTCAGACAATCTGGAAGTTTCTTTGGAAAGGCGGTGAATTCAATTCAAAAAAAGATCATTTGGTTAATTGGAGCATAGTTCACACTCCCAAAAGGCATGGCGACTTGGGAATCAAATATCCATCTGTTTCTAATATAACCCTCAGATCCAAAATTCTATGGCGTCTCATATGGTATACTCTCCCTACTCTCCCCAAATACATATGTTGGAAAATATTGATAGAAAGATACAAAAGCATCATTCAAGGGGGAAATCACACCCTAGACAAAGTAGCACTTATGTCTGTCAATATACTCATTGAACACATAAATAACAGACTCCATCTGAAACATTTAAACCATTCACTTGGCAAGAGGGAGGTATTTTGGTTCAATTCTCTCTCTTTCTCATTGGGAACCACCTACTCCACAATCTACAAAACTCGTTGGTAGCTTCATATTTTAGAATCAAAGTTTTCCTTGTGGAAACATAAAAAATCTTCCCATCTTTTCTTCTTTGATGGAGCTTCAAAGAGAAACCCCCAGGAAACGACCTTTCGTTCTCTTTGATGGTGATGTGGACATCCTGTGTTGCTATAACTCCTTGGATGACTTTTTCTACTAGGCTTGGTGATGCAGTAATTTCTCTATCTCCTTTGGGATTCACTTTCCATATTTTTCTCATGGTTGTGCAATTCATTGGGTGAATATCTTGATGAAATCACCAACATCTTTCTTCATAATGATCACTCAACCCAGAGTGGTGGAATTTCTTTTGGCCTTGATGTATATACTGCTTTCCTCTCTATTAATCTAAATTCACTATTGGTTTGGGGAAGTATCTTTCCATTCCTCTTCTAAAAACAATATGTCTTGGGGCATGTGGATTGATTCTCCTAGCAATATGCCACACAATGTCCTTTCTTCCCACATAATGAAAATACATCCGAGTATATATAGTTGGCAGCGTTATGGCCTTTTGTCCTACAACAATGAAAAACAAGGGATTCCTTAGCTGATGCATACCACTTTGTCTTCTTCTTCTTGTTCCAGTTGATTGGCTTGCAACTTCTTCTAATTGTTGTTGTAGGCTGAGTCTTTACACTTTCCTCATTGTTTCCCTTAGGATTTTTCCACAAGAATGATGAAGTGCGAGTGTGCTTCCCTCTTCTTTCCTTGTTGTGATTTCTTCTAATGAGCAAGCCAATTTTGCAACATCTTCCACCTTCACAAATGTGATCTTGTTTTTCATAGTATTTTCCTCTCTATCATCGAAACTAAGTTATTTATACTTGAAACTTTGTTCAACTACAATGGGGATTAAGATTCCTTTATTTATCTTTCCTATCCCTTGTCCATTGTAGACCATCTAACTTAATAATTTCAAAACAATACCTCTTGTATGATTTCCAAATTCACCAAAAATATCTTCAAAAGGGTATAAAAAAGGTGAACTTACCATGCCCGACTCCATGTTGTTGGCTTGCACAATCACAATTCCTCCTTTGCAAAATCTTGGTGTAACTATGCTAATATTCCATGACAATGGTGAGGGACTTGTTATCCCTACAGTTGAACCTAGACTACAGGGGTTCAAGCTTAAAGAAATCTTTAAAAAAATACAATTCAATAAAATTAAAATAAAAAACTGAGTTGGTATATAATTAAATATATAGGAAAATCACATAACCATTAAAGATCTATATGACGTAAAATGGAATACAAAATTCAATATCAAGGGAACTACGAGCACGAATTTATGGAATGAAAATGACTCTGTCACTAAATGTTTGAAAGATAACTGTATTTTATTACAAGAATCATGGAATGGATTGTATTCAACCATACACAGGATAAATCATAAAAAACACAATTCATAAAAATACAAAATCAGCTCGTAACCATAATCAGATCAAAGAAGAACTTGTATTGAAGATCCAGAGAGTTTCATGTCATACAATGTACATCAAAATTGGATTCCCATCTCTGATTGCCACCCCTTTCATATCCAACTGCTACCTCCTTATATACAAAACTTATGAGTTTTTGATAGTTATTAGATCCTATTTCTATGGATCGAATTCTTGTAGAAATTCAGGCCTGCAATAGATTGATTTCACTCACAACAATTATCAATTGATCATGCAAAATTGCTAACAATGGAGACTGAATATGGAGCTGTAACACAAAATTATATTAACTGAGTGTACAATAGCCAACCCTATAATAACATGGTTGCTGAATATATAGAATACATCAAGAGATCGAATGCATAAGGAGGCATCCAAAACTAGCATAAAGCAGGCTTACCCAAAATAGGCAAATCCCCCATAGGTGTAAAAAGCTGATCCCAAATCTGTCATGAGGCTCACGAATTGGCAAGGGCGCATGGGAAAGCTAATGAGTGGTGGAATGGAAGCTCATACATGCTTTTGCATGGAGAAAAGAGTGGAGGAGAAAGAGGACACCAAGCTAGTTCACCTCACCTAGTCTTGCTTTCCTATGTGCCTTAAAACACTGAAAACTCAGGGAATAAAGCAGAAAAAGCAGATAGGCACCTAGGAGGCCAGGAATAAAGTAGATTTGATTCCTAAGGCTTTCCCAAGCGCTACATGAGTCAAATATGGCAAGTTTGACCTCTATGGATAGGCAATTAGCAACTTGCACATGGTGGGACTCATGAACTAGGCAAATAAGACAAAAATACATGAATTAATGTCTAAGTGGGTAATACTATGGGTTTGATTATTCTAACACCCCCCCTTAAGCCTGAATTTATGAGTAATAAATAAAAAATATAGGGCCTA
>LPNX010095678.1:364053-376181 GCA_001517045.1 Pseudotsuga menziesii
GGACATATGAGGGAATGGGCCAGCAACATCACTATGAATCAGCTCGAGAGGTGCAGAGGTTCTCTCTTGACTAGCTTTCTCAAATTTGTGCTCTGGGTGTTTTCATAGGATACAACCTTGGCAGACACCTTTGGAAAATTTTATCTTGGGCAACCCTATGACCATTTCTTTCTCACTAAGATCAGATAGATACTTGTAGTTTAGATGGCCAAATCTTTCATGGCATAGCTTGCTAGCTTCATTAGCATGGATAAGAAGAGCAGAGGGGTTTGAGTAAGGTAGGAAGTGTGAAAACATGTATACCTTTTGAGCATGATTCACTACTCCTTTAGCAATGACTCTCCCACTTGAGATTTCTGTGATCTCAACATCATCAGGGGAGAATATGAATTTCGTAGGAGACCCAGTGTGGGTCATCTGGTACACTAACAGAAGGTTGGAGGCGAGACCAGGGACATACAACACATTGCTGAAATTACCATGATCAAGATCTATTCTTCCTTTTCCCATACTTTCAGTGAGAGAGTCATCTCCCAGTACAATAGATGGTCCTTTCGACTTGTCCAGTGAGGAGAAGGCCTCCTTAGTCGAAACCATGTGTCTTGAAGCTCCAGAATCAATGATAAAACTGGGTGAGCTTGATGTGCCAGCAACTAGAGCATGAACTCTCTCTCTGTCATCTGAACTTGATCCTCCTTCTCTCTTCTTTGAGCCTTCTGGAAGGGAGATTCCATTCTTCTCCAGCAGTTGAGTTAGCATGTCTATCTGCTTTTTCATACAAGAGCTTTCAGTGTGATTGCCCTTCGAACAATATGAGCACTTGTTCATTTCACCTTTGTTTTTCTTCTTCTGGGTATTTTTCTTGGGACCTTGTTGATCCTCTGGAGACTGCTTCTTGTCTCTCTTTTGTTCAGGTGGCTTTTTAGCTTTCTTTTTGCTTTTTGAATCCACCCTCGAATCTCCAGCAATCAAAGCTTGATCTTTGGATGGTTTGATGGTGCCCATCATCACCAGCTTGTCTTGTTCTTGTGTGAGAGATTCCATGAAATCTGCAAGGCTAGGCATCTTCTAGGTTCGAGATGTGAGTTTTGTGGCATAGAAGGTCGAAACAAAGACTGAGTAGTCAGGTCCTAGCTTGGAGAGGATGGCCAACACGAGCTGATCATCTTTCTTTTCGATACCACACTGCTTCAGCTGCAAAACTAGTGCTTTGAACTTGGAGAAATATAGCTGCAAGGATTCAAAGTTGCTGGGACTCAGAGAAATCAGCTCATTTTCGATCTGATGTCCCCTCATCTCATCTGTCTTTCCAAAAAGCTCAGACAGCTTCTCCCATACTTGATCTAGTGAAGTTAATCCATCGAGATGGAAAAGGAGGTCTCGGGAAATACTGAGACATAGGAGGCCATAGGCCTCATCTCTCCGATTGTGCCATTTGATCTTCTCTGTAGCAGCATTGGGCTCTGCTTTTGTAGCCATAGTCACCCTGTAGAGGCCTTTCACTCTCAACAAGATCTCCATCTCTGCTTTCCATTCAAAATAGTTGAAGGGAGTCAAGATAGTTTTCTGTGAATCCATAGCTTTAGAAAATCTGTCCCGGCTGTTAGTAGAAGGCTCCCAGTCTTGATGTCGAACCTGCAAAACAATTTTTGAAGGAGAGTAACAACCTACAATGGATCTGATACCATGTAGAAATTCAGGCCTGCAATAGATTGATTTCACTCACAACAATTATCAATTGATCATGCAAAATTGCTAACAATGGAGACTGAATATGGAGCTGTAACACAAAATTATATTAACTGAGTGTACAATAGCCAACCCTATAATAACATAGGTTTCTGAATATATAGAATACATCAAGAGATCGAATGCATAAGGAGGCATCCAAAACTAGCATAAAGCAGGCTTACCCAAAATAGGCAAATCCCCCATAGGTGTAAAAAGCTGATCCCAAATCTGTCATGAGGCTCACGAATTGGAAAGGGCGCATGGGCAAGCTAATGAGTGGTGGAATGACAGCTCATACATGCTTTTTCATGGAGAAAAGAGGGGAGGAGAAAGAGGACACAAAGCTAGTTCACCTCACCTAGTCTTGCTTTCCTATGTGCCTTAAAACACTGAAAAAGCAGGGAATAAAGCAGAAAAAGCAGATAGGCGTCTAGGAGGCCAGGAATAAAGCAAATTTGATTCCTAAGGCTTTCCCAAGCGTTACATGAGTCAAAGATGGCAAGTTTGACCTCTATGGATAGGCAATTAGCAACTTGCACATGGTGGGACTCATGAACTAGGCAAATAAGACAAAAATAAATGAATTAATGTCTAAGTGGGTAATACTATGGGTTTTATTATTCTAACAATTCTTTCAAAAAATAGTAAAATCGATCTTCTTAAAATAGTCTTAATACAAGTGTAATAAAATGAAAATAAAAATAAACATCTGTCAAGCCCTAATTGCTTTCAAAAGCCAACATGTATGAGCTGGTGGGGGATGAACAGCAAGCCACGGATTCAGTGGCAACAAACTTGGTACATTTTCAAATAGATGTCTAGAGGCCCTCCTTTCTAGAACTTCACGAAACCCCTTTTTTGAACTTGTCACTAATTTCATGCAGTGATCCAACTAATGAAGTTGATTCATGAGCAGGATTTGCAGATTTGGGTTCCAATATGTTTCCAATTATGGCAATATTTTCTAAATTTGCGATCACCATTAACTGAATCTGACCATTTTCCATCATGTCACCTTCATGTGGGCGCCCTTCATGGAGTTTCCATGTGTTTGAACTCCGTAGCAGCTGCATCATTTATCGGCAAAATAGTTTACTAAAGAGCCACAACGGCGGGAGACAGTCCGACTAAGCATCTCCACAGTGTCGGTAAAGCAATGGACACGACTTCTAATCAATGACAAATATTATTTCGACATCGATGAAATTAGTTCATTTCCCCTCCAAAGCAGCGGGAGTGTTTCGGTCTAAGGCGCCGATGAGCTAGAAGATTAAGCCTTCGATCGCCGATGAAGAAAGCATCACAAGGCTAGTGACTTAAGATGTCGATACTATGGAACCACTGATGCTTGAGGTGTCGACAGTTAAAGGTTAGAGCTCGCGATCGACGATTCTTTTCTCTTTCAAGATGTCTTCAGCTAAAATAACTTCTGATAATCTACTTCCTTCTCTGTAAAAACTTAGTTTGTTTGCAATTTGTGCCTTGGAAAATGCCATAGGAAATTTAAAGTCTATGCCCATCACTTCTCCAGTGTTTCACGTTTCAGGACCAAGAACCATATCACATCCTTGAAACTTTTTAAATGGAAGGACTGCTTCCTTGACAGATACATGACTATGTAAAACTGATGTCTTGAAGATATTTTTTTGACATAAGAGGGGGGGAATACTTCGCTAAAGGATGACCAATTTCCTTAGAGAAAAAAGGAATTGTTCGTGATGTCCTAGGATTTGCTTCACATTCACTGTCGTAAGATGAATAAATATAGGGTATATTGGCTTCACACTCAACTGCACATGTATCCACTTTTTATATGCAAGACATATGCCTAAAGCTAGGCAGTGGGCACGGACTTCTTTTTCAGGTGATTTAGGTGCAAATGATATATGCTTATCCTTAAATCATCTTTTCTCAGTTCTGACAACTTTGTAATAGATAGGAAACCTTCAACGTCTAGGAGCTCCAGCAACTGTAATAGGAACCATCTATCAATATAACATAACTCATGAATCTCTTCTGTGTTCATACCTCTTTTCATGGATATATAAAGTGTATATATTCGATTTGGACCAAGAACTCTTAAGCCATATTTTGAATTTCTTTATCTGTAGCTGAAACTTAGATGAAACCATTCTGTGTGCTGCCATAAACCTATAACTTTCATTGGAGCAGACCTGGTGACAACATCTGGCTTTGTCTGGGGATGGCATGCTCCATGTGAGCTGCCAAGAACAAGTAGACCTGTACCTTTCCAATGAAACCATCTCTGATATCTACACCCTGTCCTGCCTACCATTCGCTGCTTTGAAAATGAAAATAAGAAATACCAGTGCCTTGTTTCCATTAAGCTAGAGTCTTTTTATCTTATTCTTAATCTATTTCAAACTTTGAAAACCTGCTCTTCTTATACTGCAAAAGTAAACTGCAAATTCAAACTGCTCATACTACAAACCTAAGGAATTGCTTGAAGCAACAAGCTTATTTATTTACAGCTCTCATTCTAATCATCTGCTTTCTTTTGATTAGGTAAAATCATGCTTCCAATGAAGCCATACAAATATTTGACTAACTGGTAAAACTTCTAATCTGGAGATGATGAATATAGGATCCCATGGAATATCAAAATTCATTTCAAAAGAAGAGAA
This sequence comes from Pseudotsuga menziesii, assembly GCA_001517045.1. Lineage (NCBI taxonomy): Eukaryota > Viridiplantae > Streptophyta > Pinopsida > Pinales > Pinaceae > Pseudotsuga > Pseudotsuga menziesii. The sequence continues at coordinate 368,430 of LPNX010095678.1, forward strand.
AAGCCAACCTTCATTTGACAAAAACAATCTGACATTTGAGCTGCTCAAAGACTCCATATAATCAACAAATGGATAAATGAAGCTATAAAGAAATACCTCCTGCTACTGTTTAAGTTGAAGATCAAAATATCTCTGTATATCCTCTTCCTCATAATGGCTGCCACTTTCAGCTACCTGCAAATCTAAACATGGCTGCAGATTGATTTTTTTGCTAATCATAGGTTGTTTGATATTTTCTGCAAATCCAGTTTGAAACATGATGAATGCATGCCTACTGAATTGCAATTATGGCTGCTCAATGTCTTCTACGAATTTAGGATGGTTGATTTCCACACAAGGTTGTTCCTCATCAAAATTTGATTCATAGTTGTCATACATCCGTTGGATGCTCCTCAAATCAACAAAAAATGATGTAGGGATCTGCTCTTCTTCATTTGAATACTCATCATAGATTGGCATATATTCAGAGTGAATCGGTTGATGCTGATCCCAATCTAGAACTTTAATGTCTTCATAAAAAAATGGGGCATTCTGATCGATTTCTAAAGATGAATATTTCTGTTCTATGATGCTATCATCAACTTTAATATCAGAATTTTGAAAAATTTCTTGTTGTAAAACATAATTAGAGGAATACAATAGATCTTCTTCCTTCTTCATAGCATAACCACCCGCTTCATCTTTACTAATGGAAGAATCTGCTACTAAACCCTGGATATATAATGCATATCCCCTACAACAATGCTCAAAAAGACACTCAGTTGGGTAAATCCTCTTACAATATGAATAAAAGGCATCATGAAAATCTTTCAAAGAGGAAATACTAGAAACAGGAAGAGTTTTGTACCATTGTCTCGCACAACTATCTAATGAATACATAAACATTTTCATCAATACATCTTCATGATGTATACTCAGTTGATCCATGTATTGATGAAATTTAATTACATGATGTGCTGGATTGTCTTCTTCCTTTTCTCGGAATCACGAAAGAAAATCTCCCCATTTGTTTATGATAGGTACTGTATTTGGAAAGCCAGGAACATTTGAGAAATTGAGCGGAGCAAATCTCTATGCCAACATAGTATCAAAACCATTTGACATCTTGGAATTGTAAAATCGCCTCTGAATTCTTCAAACATGGAGTCCCCTGGAGAATAAATCTGTAGTCAAACTAGTGTCTTGCTCCTGTCCACCATAAAGAGCTGGATCTGATTGTTGTCATTCTTTCCCGGGGTAAATATCTTCACTCCTCCGTCCTCGGCAGCGGTGCTAGAAAATGTTATTCCTAAAGTTAAACCTAGACTATAGGGGTTCAAGCTTAAAGAAATCTTTTTAAAAATATAATTCAATAAAATCAAAATAAAAAACTGAGTTGGTATATAATCAAAGATATAGGAAAATCACATAACCATTAAAGATCTGTATGACATAAAATGGAATACAAAATTCAATATCAAGGGAACTACGAGCACGAATTTATGGAATGAAACTGACTCTGTCACTAAATGTTTGAAAGATAACTACATTTTATTACAAGAATCATGCAATGGATTGTATTCGACCATACACAGGATAAATCATAAAAACACAATTCATAAAAATACAAAATCAGCTCGTAACCATAACCATATCAAAGCAGAACCTGTATTGAAGATGCAGAGAATTTCATGTCATACAATGTACATCAAAATTGGATTCCCATCTCCGATTGCCACCCCTTTCATATCTAGCTGCTACCTCCTTATATACAAAACTTCTGAGTTTTTGATAGTTATCAGATCCTATTTCTATGGATCGAATTCTTTCAAAAAATAGTAAAATCAATCTTCTTAAAACAGTCTTAATACAAGTGTAATAAAATGAAAATAAAAATAAACATCTGTGAAGCCCTAATTGGTTTCAAAATCCAACGTGTATGAGCTGGTGGGGGATGAACATCAAGCCACGGATTCAGTGGTAACAAACTTGGTAAATTTTCAAACAGATGTCTAGAGGCCCTTCTTTCTAGAACTTCACGAAACCCCTTTTTTGAACTTGTCACTGATTTCGCGCAGTAATCCAACTAATGAAGTCGATTCATGAGGAGGCTTTGCAGTTTTGGGTTCCAATATGTTTCCAAATGTGGCAATATTTTCTGAATTTGCGATCACCATTAACTGAATCAGACCATTTTCCATCATGTCACCTACATGTGGGCGCCCTTCATGGAGTTTCCATGCGTTTGAACTCCATAGCAACTGCAACATTTATCGATAAGATAGTTTACTAAAGAGCCGCAACGGCAGGAGACAGTTCGACTAAGCATCTCTGCAGTGTCGGTAAAGCAGCAGACACGGCCTTCGATCAAGGACAAATATTATTTCGACAGTGATGAAATTAGTTCATTTCCCCTCCGAAGCAATGGGAGTGTTATGGTCTAAGGCGCCGATGAGATAGAATATTAAGCTTTCGATTGCCGATGAAGAAATCATCACAAGGTTAGTGACTTAAGACGCCGATACTGCAGCATCAAGGATGCTTGATGTGCCAACAGTTAAAGGTTAGAGCACCCGATCGGCAATTCTTTTCTCTTTCAAGATGTCTTCAGCTAAAACAAATTCTGATAATCTGCTTCCTTCTCTGTAAAAACTTGGTTTGTCTGCAATTTGTGCCGAGGAAAATGCCATAGGAAATTTAAAGGCTATTCCCATCACTTCTCCAGTGCTTTGCGTTTCAGGACCAAGAACCATATCACATCCTTGAAACTTTTCAAATGGAAGGACTACTTCCTTGACAGATACATGACTATGTAAAACCAATGTCTTGAAGAGAATTTCATGACATAAGAAGGGCAGCATACTTCGCTAAAGAATCACCAATTGTCTTAGAGACAAAAGGAATTGTTCGTGATGCCCTAGGATTTGCTTCACATTCACTGTCATAAGATGAATACATATAGGGTATATCGACTTCACACTCAACTGCACATGTATCCACTTTTTATATGCAAGACATACACCTGAAGCTAGGCAGTGGGCACAAACTTCTTTTTCGAGTGATTTAGTTGCAAATGATATCTGCTTATCCTTAAATCATCTTTTCTAAGTTCTAACAACTTTGTAATAGATAGGAAACCTTCAACGTTTAGGAACTCCCGCAACTGCAATAGGAACCATCTATCAATATAACATAACTCATGAATCTCTTCTGTGCTCATACCTCTTTTCATGGCTATATAAAGTGTATATATTCGATTTGGACCAGGAACTCTTAAGCCATATTTTGAATTTCTTTATCTATAGCTGAAACTTAGATGAAACCATTTTGTGTGCTACTAGAAACCTATAACTTTCGTTGGAGGAGACCTGGTGACAAAATGACTCATGACGTTCAATAAATCAATTCTTAAGAAATGACAACAGTCTTGTAGAGGTCTCGAGGTTATTCTTTATCTCTAGCTTCTTTGAGTAAAACATCCGAGCCTTCTCCTTTGAGTGTTTTTTCTCTTCTAAAATTTGAACATTGATGGCCTATAGGTCTTCCAACCTTTCTCCTTTTGCTATTTCCATGTTGAGTCTACTTTCTCTTCAAAGTTTTGAAAATTGTGTCATGGTAAAGGAGTCAATTGCTTTGATACCTTATGATAAGTAAATGAGGGACTTAAAACCCACTTAATTGACCAACATGAATAGTCCTCAAAATTAAATTCTAGACTCTATTCTTAGTTTGATGCAAATATCTCCATCTTTAGAATAACTACAAGGCCTTTTTTCTTGATGCAATTTTGGGTTCAACTACTTTGTAACAATATTGGAGATTGGTGATATGGCTTGTTCTTTATTGTAACATGCACACAAGAAAATGATTGAAATTTTCAATAATAACAAAGACTTTGCAATTATTGTCACTTAGAAATTTGTTTTTGGTGTAACTCCTTTGCACATTAATTTCCAACAAAACTAGACATAACAAGATTACCAAGGTAGAGACACCTACATGGCTCTGTGTGTGTTTATTTTTTCTTGTAGTGACTTGTTGGATGAATTGTATACCTCTACCGAATGTCCAATGCTTTGGGAAATATCACCTAGGAAATGGTGCCAACTATCATTGGAGTCTTTTGTGGTTAAACATCAACCACCAAAACTATTTAAGCAAAAGGTCAATTATTCCTATTGGGTTTAGTAGAAGTAAATGAAAATTCAAAAAGAGCCAATTATAAATGGTTTGTGAACGCAATACTCAACCTTTTCATCAATCAACTAGAAGAAGAATTATGGTTATCCTACAAATATTAGAACGATTATTAGTCCTTAAGTCCTTCAAGGGAAACAATATCCAACACATAGTTGGGTACTTGCTAGTTTAAATGTACAAATTAAAAGAGCAAGCTCCACTCAAACTTTAAACACCATTCATTAAACATATATGGTCTAACCATTATTTAAACCATATCTGTGAAAGGGAAATGAATTAATACATGTAAGGGAGTCCATTCATTAAACATATAAGAGTAAGACTAACATGACAACTTACAGACTCAAATAATCCAATTCTTGTTTTTTTTGTTGACATATTTAACAACTTAGCTATTCAATTGTATTAACTATCTTGTGATAACCTTTGATCTCACATCTTTAGCAACTTAGCTATTAAATTGTATTAACTATCTCCTAATAACCTTTGATCTCACATCTCATAATAAGATGACATTGGCAAATACAAAGCTATAAGCATTCTTTAATTGCTCATGGGGATTCAATTGAATTAAAAATTGTTATCTTGAAAGAAAGAGGGTGATACTAGTAACATCCCCTTTCAATTTGGGAATCGATTTCAAGCCTTTTATCCAAAAGGGTATTGGTTGTCAAGTTCATGATTTTAAAAAGTTGCAATTTTAAACCTTTGGGTGATACTAAGAGCACCACTTTTTTATTAGGGAGTCAATTTTAAGGTTTTTGTTTTCAACTTTATGAGGAATTAAGGCCATGGTGGAAAAAAATTGTATATATAAAAAAAAAAAGTGCTACTGATAGCACCACTTTTCGATTCAAGGGTTGATTTTTAAGTTTTTGACCCAAAAATATGGGGTTTTAGAGATAGATTTCTCATTTTGACTTCATAATCCTCGTCAAGTTGGGAACTATGTTAATAATGAGCCAACTAATAAAGAACTCAATTATGCTCTCTAAGAAGGCTATGCCAAGACGGTGGTAGAATTTAATCATTGGCTTGGTAAATTCTTAATTTTTTCTTAATCTCTAAACATATATGACTTTCACTACTATAAGTGCGAGGATCATTTAATGAATTGACAATTTGTTTATTTTATTGTTTTGTTAGATATTGATGATGATGCACATTCTATTGATAGACCATGAGGCTTTTGGTTCATAGTCTTTTTGTTATATGTCTAGATAATCAAGTATTATTGTAGACAAGGTTGGTGTTTCCTTAGGATGGTAGTGGATAACTTGTTATAGGGAAACTTCTAAAGAACTTAACTATGCCCTCGATAACATTATGGAAACATGGTGGCATAATTCCATTGTCAACCTCGAGTAATTTGTTCATTTTATCTTCATTTTTTTACTATGTTTTTCCCAAGGAGAAACCTCATGGAAAGTCCTCCAAGTACTTCTCCATGATTCATGGATGGTAAACTAGATAAACCTTTACTACAAATCTTAATTTGAGGGGATCAAGAGAGTCAAACATGTGACCTCCCCAAATATGTGGGGAAATATTTCAGGTTTGTCTCATAATTATTTGAGCTAACCCTCAGAGCTATGACTTATACTATGTTATAAAGTTAAAAATACATTAATTAAACAATTTTTTTTTATTGTGTTCTTATCCTTTGAAAAGGAGTAGGATTCTAATGTCAAGGAGGGCTCTAATGATGGATCATGAGACTCATGATTGGGATTTCTTTTGTTTTTTTTTAATGTAATCTATTACTTTTATTGATTTAAATGTCGTGGATTTATTTGCACAATTGAGAAAATAACATAATAAAGTACACATAATTGGTAGAGTCATCTTTGATTTTTTAAAATAGCAGCAACAAAATAGGTCTTCCTGCATCCATGTGTCCTTGCATGCAGAAGACTTAAATTAGGAAACCGGTTCTATTTAATTTACTTTTCCTAAGTTTACTTTGGAAAATAAATTAAAGTGATCTAAATTAACTTTAGTGAAACACTAGTTAAATTGAAAGTGAAATTAGGGTTTTTGTTTTACCTAAAAATATAAAAGAAAGGTCAATTGGTGGAGAGGACACATTTGCATTTCGACATAGACGAAGGAAGAAGTGTGAGAGAGAGAATTTTGGCGAAGAAGACGGATGAGCACTAAATCAGGAAGGAAGCCATAAATTACAAAGGAGAGAGACATGAGACTTGGGAAGAGGTACAACATACAACAATTTTCTACATCGTACAACGACAAGCTACCTTGGGAACCATGCCATCTCACAGGTGTTTCTTAGTGATTTTTGGGTGTTTCGATTTTTCTAGCTAGGGCATAAATTGATTTTCTGATATGGGTGAAATCATGAAGTTGGGTGTCTATTTTGGGGGGTCTATGACAAAATCGAAGTTGTTTTTACATGTTTCTCAACTTCGAACAAAGAAAAGTTGTATTTGTGTTTAGAATTTCACTTTCGAGTAAAAACAAAAGTTGTAAACAATCGTGTTAGCTTTCTATCTGTTATTTTTCAGAATTTTTTTATTGGCATTTGATATGTCATTTTAGCAATTGTTTGACAGTATGTTCTTAAGTAATGAAATTATGGTAAATAGTCATGTCGGAAGACGTAACTTTATTCATTATTAAATTATTGTTTATTAAAAACAAAATATGTTAGTACAATCTAGACAGATTGTACTAATGCATGACTATAATTTTGTATCCAACAGAGACATACAATAATTATTAGAATTTTTTGAAGTGGACCTACCTGAAAAACTATCATAAAATTGACATGTTTAGGGAGACGTTACACTTTGTATAATTTTCCATTTCATAACACAAAATTGAAAGTACGCTTTTGAAACTAACACATCAAACTTGCATACCACTGGTTTTTCAATTTTTTTCATAATGTCGTTTTGAAGTTATTGATTTTTCATTTCACTGGTTTTTCTTAAAATTTCAAGCAATCCAAACCCCTTATAGGAAAAATATTCTAAGTATTTACTGTATGTCATGAAATTGAATAAAAATCACATTTATAGAAACTAGATTGAATTATGCATGTAATGGTAGTATTTGTGAAATGAAATAGCAAATATTTCATATGATCCGATATGTCCGAAATTGCAAAAAGCTTCAGGAAAAAGCTGGAGCACTGATTTCTAAAGATTTGCAGGTGTTCGGCCGAACATGTTTTTCGGCCGAACAATTATTAGTTCGGCCGAAACGTTAGTTTTAACTGACGGAATAATTGTTCGGCCGAACAAATAGTTCGGCCGAAAATACTTTTGTTTTTTTTTCGTCGGCCGGGAAAAATGCGCCGGTTGAAAACACAAAATTCATATTTATAAAAAATATGAATTACACATTTTCGCATTTTTTAAATCATTCGTATTATACAAATACTCTGTAATTTGTAAGGTATGTACTGCGACTTTTTTGAATATATATATATATATATTTTTTTTTTGTATTTCAGAGCATTTTTAGGAAGATTATTTTTATCTTTGTTGCATTTCTGGGCACTTTTAAGAAGATTTTTTTTTCTTTGTTGTATTTCTGGGCACTTTTATG
>LPNX010095694.1:3451-112708 GCA_001517045.1 Pseudotsuga menziesii
GTCTATCAACAATCCAACACAAAGGTCACGTCCAGCTAAATTTCCTTAATGATCTTAACTACCCTCACAGCAATTTCCTAAGTTTGCAATATTGTTATTGATTCTGTGCCAACTGAAAATCACATCAACAAATGGAAAAAACAGAAACTCACCTGCGTTACTCCTGGATCCAAAGAATGAAGAAAAGTTTGGGGAGAAACAATGAATTGCCCAACAGGGGCAGAAGTAGCCCCTGCCACCATTCTGAAGAACTTTTCTCCAATGAACTCCTGAACACCCACCATGGGCAACACTCCTTTCCACTCCTTTCCTCTTCTGCCTTTACCTTCTTCGTTGGTAATAGCCGACACCACTGTCCTACTCCCATATCTCCTCGTTGCCCGATATCTATTAGTATTTTTCCTTGAATCGACTGTGAATGTTGTTCTGAAAAGGGTATTCCCCACAGGGTATTTTGGGCAGAAACCACTTTGGTTCGAAAAACACAAAGAAGTGAGAATTTGAGCATGGGTGAATTGCATGGCCCTGAACTTAAATGGGTAAAGTGCAATCAAATGACAAATGAGATTTGATCATCGTTCATTCTTCCTCCTAAATTCCCCTCCTAAATTCCCCGTATCCAAAGGAAGCTTTGAACAACAATCTTTGTAACCATCCACTTCCAACTGCTCTATAATCCACGCAAGTCAATTTCTTATCCATCCACGGATCGTGAACCCAGTCTCCTGCTTGACCCTGTAAGGAAAACTCTCCAAGGAAATCAATGTAGCAGACCTGTGCCATCCGTTTTCAGCTGAAGCAGACCCAAATCTTGTGCTGCTCCATACCCAATGCATGAACATCCAGGACCTGCAAATCGGGACGCACTAGAACAAATTTACCCCAAAATCCATAAATAGGGGCGAAATACCAAATTTTTAACCTATCTACCAAAAATTTGGGCGAATCTTCTTCATTTATCCTCCAAAACTGTAAATTTTTGGCGATTTCACCTCCATTAGGGAAGAAATCGGGGGCGAATGTCACGATTTTCCCATCGACTGATTGGCGAAATTAAGTTTTATGAATTTCTAGAGGTTAAACGGGCGGGCTATTTAGTAAAGGGAAATTATATATAAAATAAAATATGGGCTAATTTATTAAATTAAAAAAAACCATTTTAATATTAAAAATTCGCCCATCTTTTTTTGGGTACCCCTTAAAATTCGCCAATGGGCTATAATTCGCCCCTAAAATCATCCCTGCCTGCGGTCAGGATTTTCTACGCAATCAACTTTCCTGTGAAATGACCTCATGTGGTACCTGAATGTGCTTCTCTGATAATAGCCTCTTTTTCATGTGGCATCACACATCTGCGCAAGACTTCATCTGGACCTAACTTGTATAACTGTCCTGCAATCAGAGTGAAGTCTGCTACTTTAACAACCAACTGCCTTTTTTGATGCTTGGTAAACTCATCAGGTGCCCTTCCTGTAGTGAGAAAGTGAATAATATCAGCATAGTACTCATCTGCGATCTGCATAGAAAACAATTGCGCATCTGGCAAATTGTCCTCTAGATTACTTGGCTCTTCTCCTGAGTCTATTCGTGACAGATGATCAGGTCTGGCGTTCAATCTTCCTGGTTTAACAATGATTTCAAAATCATACTCCTGAAAGAGGAGTAACCATCTGCAGATTCTCCCCCCTAACACTGCCTTATTGACCAGATACTTCAATGCGGAATGGTCAGTAAACATCTTGAACGAGGCACCCAACAGGTAGTGCCTGAACTTCTATAGCGCGTACACCATAGCTAAGCCTTCTCTTTCTGTGGTGGTGTAGTTCTTTTCTGCTGTCGACAACTTTCTGCTGGAGTATGTGACAGGATTATCGATACCTCCTTCTCCTGGTTGCGTTAAAACAACCCCTAGTGCGATGCCAGGTGCATCCACGTGTACATGAAACGGCTTAGTCCAGTCTAGGAATACTAAGATGGGTGTTGTAACCATCTTATCTTTAAGTGTGCTTAGACTCTGCTGGCATTCCTCATTCCATAGGAATTTTACGTCTTTCTTTAACAGTTTTTCCATCGGTGTTGTAATCTTTGTGTATCCTTTGATGAATTTTCTGTAGTACCCGGTATGACCAAGTACTGTCCTCAATTGTTTAACTGAGTTGGGTGCTGGAAGATTTACAATGATGGCAATCTTTGCGAGATCTACCATCAAGCCTTGTCTGCAAACAATGTGACCCAACAAAATACCAAATGGCGCACAGAATATACATTTTTTCAAGTTCAGAGAAATCTGGTACTGCCTACATTTCTCTAACATCAGTCTTAAATCTCCTATGTGCTTGTCAATTAATCCAAATACAGTCCAATCATCAAAATAAACTTCTAGGAATTTATGGATGTATTCTTTAAATACAGCAACTACTACTCTAGAAAAGATAGCTGGTGCATTCTTAATACCAAAGGGCATTACCGTATACTGGAATGAGCCCCATTATGTTGCAAACATGGTAGATCTTCTGGGTGGATTCTGATCTGGTGATATCCTGAAAAGCCATCAGTGAAGGAGTACACCTCCTGTCCTCCGACATTGTCTAATACTTCATCAGTGAAAGGTGTCGGGAATGGATCATGAAATGATGCGTCATTGAGCTTACGTAAGTCGACATAGATCCTGATGTCTCCTTTGGTTTTATTCTCTTGCACGACCATGGGACTAACCCATTCGCTCTCTTCTACGGGCTCAATGATGCCTGCTGCTAGCATCTTATCGATCTCATCCTTAACTTTTTCTTTGTAGCGCGGATTTAATCTATATGGACGCTGCTTGACTGGTCTAGCATCCTCTTTCAATGGTATCCTCATTACTCCCAGGTCTCCAACAATTCCCTTCATCTCTGTGAACTTGGTGGGAAATAGGTCCTGATAGTTATGTAGCAAATCTGCAATCTGTCCGACTGTTTCATCAATCCAATAGTCTCCAATAGAGGCAAACTTTGGTTCTGTGTCTGTGCCAATATTGATCTTTTTAATCTTGATCGGCTCTGTGATTGTTGGAATCTGTAGCTTCGGTCCATCAACATCATGAGTCCCTTCTGACTCCAGAATGTTGATGTTATGAGGATCCTCATCCTCCTCCTCTGGTTCTGCTTCGAAGTTATAACACTCGAGGGCATCTTCTAACTAGATAGCCCACTCAGGTTGAGCTGATACCGATAGGGTACAGTCCTCAAAGATTTTAATCTTTATCACATCTAGGGCCTGATCAACATTTGGATACTCATATTCAAAAGCGAAGGTGAGTAGAAAGTTGTCTGTCATAAGTGGCCATGTAGTCGTTCCCTTGCGCAATTCAGTCTCTGTGTACTAGTTCCTTGGAACTATGTCCAACGTATGAATGAATCGGTGAACCCATTCATCCTCAGGAATGTCCGACCAATTCTGTTCACATGTCTAAATATGTGACCTGGGGTCACTTTCTCTTGTGTATCTCTGCTAGACATACTCTCTGTCGGTAGAGAATCTGATTGCCATCAATCTCTTAAGATCATCCCATGATGCGATATTCTCTTTATGTGCATACCACCATCTTGCAGGTGTGGCTCGTACTGCAAGGCCCATAGCTGCGATCCTTTTCTCGTGAGGAATCTATTGTTCAAACTGCGTGAGAAAGTCCTGGATATCTGTTAGATCATGAAATGATGGAATCTTGTTGACCTCTGTGCCAATCCATCGCAGTGACTTAGTCATGTACGCACATCTGTGCGCTAAGACTTCATAAAGTCTGTTCTGCCATTTTTCTAAACCAACATCCAAATCCGATGCGCATGAGCTGTCACATCGCCAACTAAGGTTTCCTTCTGCGGTTGGGTTGATGTAGTCTCTCTGGTTCGCAGTCATCTGATAGAGACTGTCCATGTTTCGTGCCTCTTCCTCTGCGCAGATAGGTTCAATGTATCTAGGACCCTGAAGGGATCCATCGGTGCGATGACCCGGATCTGGGCATCCTCAAAGGTTATTTTTCTTCTCTTTAAATCGATAACGGCCATGTTACGGATCACCCAATCAATTCCTAGTAGTGCTGGATATGGTCTACTATCGCCCATGATTTCTATAACTTCAAAGTCCGTAGAGCTGCGAACTCCGTCAATGTCAACTGGTACATGTGATAATCGACCCAGGGGTGATACCCTCTGATGATTAGCTAATCTGAGATGGATAGGTGATCTGACTAACTGAGGGCTACCCATCTGTTCCCATGTCTGCTTAGTCAAAACATTTACCTCTGATCCTAGATCTAGGATTACCTCGTCCATTTCAAATTCTCCAACCTGTGCTGTGAGTCGCATCTCTCTTACTGTTCTGGTATGTCCCATAATACTATGAACAGCATGTTGTGCACTGCTCACGGAAGAAGACGACTGACACTGATCTATGATGCGCTGAAGTTCTCCAATAGCTTGCTCATTTCTCACGAGTTTTAAATAGCTCCGCACGAAGGATTGTACACTTCCTATCGACTCGTCCTCGTCGCATGTGCCCAATGTGGTATCCTGCGATATCTATACAGGGCTAATGCCACAGGGTGCTTACTGCGGTACGCCCCTAGATGGGAGTACCTGCAATCCTGATTGCATAGGGTCATCAAAGAAATTCTTAGCTTCCTGAAATGTCAGTTTATTCTTCTGTAGGTCAAGTGGTGTGGCTTTGTTAGTAGCTTTACGCACCCACTCCTATCCTGTGGTCTTTTCAGTATCGTGCGATGTCTCATTGGTGGAAGCACCGCTGCGAGTCACAATGTTGACTCTTGGCTTTGGTTCTGCCTGTTCAGCAACAATAAGCTGGATGTTATGGTGTACTGTTGGCTTAGGTTCTCTGATATTAGCTATTAAGGTAGGACAGTCTTCTATAGCGTGATCGTAAGATTTGCAATAGTTACATGTGGTGGTAGGGCTCTGACTGTCCCTAGCATAATGTCCTACAACTCCACAGTTGTAACAAGTAACTGGTTCGAGACCATGGCCAAAGCCTCTAAATCCTCCTTGTCCTCTGAATCCTCCTCCTCGGCCACCATAAGCCGGATCCTGTTGTGGTCCTACTGCTGGACCCTATGTTTCTGATTGGACTCTGTATAGGTCTTGCTTTGCTCCGACCATGAGATCATAGACTCGGCAATCGTGTTCATCATGGCCTACGGACTTACAGAAGACGTAGTATAAGTTCTTAGGTGTCTGCACGTACTTCTGAAGTAGAGGGCACTGGTGAGGTAGATGTCCTCTTGTTTTGCATATTTCACACCATGGCCCATGGGTCTGTGGTAAGGGGTTAGGAGCCCTGGTTGCTAGATATTCTACAAAGACTGGACAATTATCTTTATTATGGCCTTGTGCTTTACACTTTACGCACCATATTTCTTGCGCAACCTCTTTCCCTTTCTTAAGCTCATGCATCTGTATCGTGAGATTAGCCAACTGGTTTTGCAGATTTGTCATACCTGTGCTAGTTTTAGCTAGAGGTGAAGCCTCTAGTTTCATCGCCATCTCCAATGCGTCGTCCTGCGTCTAGAGTTTTTGCTGCATTAATGGTAGTCTGATGTGAGGGAGCAGTGCTGCAATAAACCATTCCTTATGCTACTCTGGCGCAAACTCAAAGCTGACTTGGTCTATAAGGGCTTTAAATTTCTGATCAAAGTCCCACACTGACTCTGTAGGTAACTGTTTGATGTCTTTGAGCTCTGTAATGCACTGTGACTCAGACTAAGGTTTTTTAAACTCTTTAATCATGGCAGTCCTAACCTGGGCAAGTGTTCTGGGTACTGCTGAGGTAACCACTGAGGTATACTTCATATACCATGTTAAGGCTCATTCTCTCAGTGTGGTGACCAACTGTACAAGTTTACTATTGGCATCATTGATTGCTTTAATGGTCCATACTGCTTCACATAGAAACCAATGCTGCTCTGGGTCCTCTACCCCTGTACCCTTAAAGATAGGTAGCTTCATATCATCCCCCATTCTATTTCTACGTGGTGGATGTTGACTTGATGTGTTACTACCACTCGACGATGTAGGTGGAGGTGATGTAGCGGTAGTATGTACTGTCGGGGAACTACTAGATGGAGTTCCTACGGCGTTGCTCTGAGTCCCGATCTGTTTCTGTGGAGTATAAGGGTGGTAAGGGATACCCCCTTCTGTTCTTTCTGTATGGATATGGCTCTGTTGTCTATTACTATCTGAACTGTCTTCAAATATGGGAGAGCTGAAATCTACTTTATATTTCTTTCCACTACGTGTACGTCCAATGTCATCAAAATCACTTTCAAACTCTTGTGACATTACTATATTTACTTATTCATCTGAAACTAGATCCATTCTTCCTTTTTCATATAATAGCATCTTAATGGACAAGCTTAAAGATTTTAGGTACTTACCGCAATATCCTTTGAAGTAGTACCGTTCAGCCTCGCTGAAGCTTTTTCTCTGGTCAACTGCAAACTCTTTGACGAATCCTTCTAGCACACTTGCAAGCCAGAAGTCTACTGTCCTTGTAATGGGATTATCAAGGTTCTATACAGTCTGAATCAGCTCCGGTGTCCAGACAATGTTTCTTTTCTTCTTGAATATGTTCTTGTCAGTCAACTTTGATAACCAGTCGTAAAGCTCGTTTCCAAAGGTTGCAAAAAATATCGCATGCAGGTCTGTAACAATATGTTTTTGTAACCAGTCCTCTGTGCTCAGTCTAGGACTCTTCTTCTCTCGTTCAGCAAACTCTTTCTAGTTAGACCAAACCCACTCATTGAGTTCATCTCTAGTAGGTTGCCAACAGAACATTAGTGCTCAGTTTGTTCAAAACCGGCAACGGAACCATTTGTTGGTCGCATGGGGCAGACCCGGGTTTACTATAATGAACCAACAACACCCCTAGCTCACTGGCCCTTTCAGCGACAGACCACAGAGCGGCCTGAAGTCTCACCCGAAGTGATTCTAATGGGTTGGTCGAGGACTCAAGTGTCTCGACCAGGTTCTGTATGGCATCCTATGTGCGTCTCGTAGCTCTTCTTAACTCGCGGGACTGCTCTTTCCTCTCTGCGGTATGATGTGCAGTTCCCTCTTACTCGCAACGAATTCAACCTCTATCGCATCGCCATGTCCTGGGAAACACATAACTCTGTCCCCGTGTGACCCTTAACCGCAGTAAACCTCAGCTCCTTTGATGGTGCGATATCGCCTCCCTGCGATATCCTACCGATGCGGCTCAGCGTACCTAGCGTTACTGGTGTTAACCTACCGGACACAATACGCAGAGCTGTTTTATACTGCGACTCTTAACTGTCTTGAGGGAAACTTATACAAACTCTTATACTGAATACTTAAAGACTTCACTTGCATTTATCCTAGTTATATGCTATGAACTGAATAACATACTCATACATTTATTGTAAGAAAAGTTCAGGTAATGAATGACAGATATAACAAGTAAATACAGACACATGAATCAACACATAACGCTTAGATTTTACGTGGTTCACCTCCAGGATGGAAGTTACGTCCACAGAACTGTGTTTCTATATTATAACTTGAGAGAGGTACACAGTTCTGCTGCACCGCATATGCAGCTAGAGATCTTCTGGGTAACTCCGCACACAGCCTGGAGCCCTTCTCTCTTAGATCTCTTCTCTATATTTCCTTCTTACAATATATTCTCTCTCTCTCCCCCTCTGTCAATCCCTGCGGATTGTTACAATACAAAATATCATTGAACTAATAGACTACTGATATCCTGACTAGCTGGATGGCCTAAAATGCTCAAAATGCCAACCTTTTACAATACAAATTACATCCCTTTATAGGCAGCCCGAAGGTCTCGCCATTACAACACTGTGGGCCTATCCCAACAATAACCCATAACCCTAACTAGTGACAGTCGGCATATCTGTACTTGAGGTAGCCACTTTCCGTCACACCACTGCTCTCTGCAGTCTTCCATGCTTCCCGGTGCTGACCATGGGTACTATGCACCGCTTCCCTTCTTCTGTCCTTCGTCTTCAATACCTCGGCCTCGTCGCTCCTTTTCCTTTATGAGGGTAGCTGAGCCCTCCTTTCTTCACTGCTGCCTTCAATGCAATGGTTGAGCCCTCTCTTCTCGGCTGCTCAGGTACTGTCTTCTTCCTTGACTTCTCTGTTCCAACAATCATGGTTTTCGGCTCTGCTCTACAGCTAGAAACATGCTACGGCGTCGTAGCTTTACCTTATCTCCTCGTCTCCGCAAAAACTGTCTATCCACCAAAATGGCAGCTTCTCCTGTAGCTGCGAGACTCTGCTCCAACAGGTCCAATGTCATCAAGTTCTCTAAGTGGTTATGTATACTATGTTTCTTTTATTGATGATTTTTCTAGGAAGACATGGATTTACTTCATGAAGAACAAAGATGAAGTATTCAGCAAGTTCAAGGAATTCAAAGCCTTGATCAAGAATCACACTGAAAAGAAGATTAAGACCTTTCGATCAGATAATGGCGGAGAATTCACATCGAATGAATTCAAAGAGTTATGCAAAGACTCAGGGATTAAGAGGGAGTTGTCCACTCCTTATAATCCACAACAGAATGGGATTGCAGAACGGAACAATATAACTATCATGGAAGCTGCAAGAGCTATGCTTCATGATCAAGATCTTCCTATGCATCTTTGGGCAGAAGCTGCTAGAACAGCGGTGTATCATTAGAGGAAATTTGATGTTTAAAATGGGCCTCCTAAGGAAAATAATAAAATAATAGTTATTAATTTTGGAGGAAGAATGAAAAAAACTACTTTTTGTGTTCATATTTTCGACATATCTCCCTGTTGTTTTACTTAAATTCTAAGAGGGAGAGCTTGTTGGATGTGGAATTTAATTCTGCATACAACGAGTACCCACACTGCATACTTTTGATGGACCCTGCTACCCCAAAAATAAGAAATAACTGAAAATCCAACGAGCTCTCCTGCTTGAAATTTGAGTAAAAACACAAGGAGATATGTTGAAAATACGAACAAAAAAATAGTTTTCTTATATGACAAATATGTCAATTCAACCATTATGGTTGACTCATTTTATTGAAATTATATTGGTTCTTGAATTCCAACTCAAAAAAATTATTGTTGCCGCGTTTTCTTATAAGGCCCATTTTAGACCCCAAATTTCCTCTAATGGTACAGAACCGTACTCCACACAGAGTACTCGAGAACAAGACTCCTGAAGAAGTCTTCTCTGGAAAGAAACCAGAAGTCAACCATCTCAGAATATTTGGCTATCCTGTGTACATACACATTCCAAAAGAGAAGAGAACAAAACTAGATCCTTCAGGAAAGAAGGGTATATTTGTGGGATACTCTGAAAGCTCAAAGGCTTACAAAATATATTTCCTAGGATTCAAGAAGATTGACATCAGTAGGGATGTGACGTTTGATGAAGATATAGCTTACAACAAATCCAGAAAGAACCTACTAAAGAACCTAAAGAAGCAGAAGCACCCAGAATTCATGACACAACCATGAATGAAGAAACTCAAGAAGAAGATCGAGAATTTGAAGAACCACAAAGACCTGTATATCCACCTTAGGAGAAGAATCCCCACAAGAGAAAACATGCTTGGGTACGAGAAGCTCTCCAAGGTGCGGAAAGATATGGGGCTCCAGAAGAGAATCACAGAGAAAGAAATAGGACCAAATCCTGCTCTGGATATGTAGCATTACTATGTGATTTCATCGATAAAGAACCTTCCAATTATGAACAAGCGGCAGAACGGAAAGAATGGAAGGATGCTATGATCGAAGAGTATCAATCGATCATGAAAAATGATGTTTGGGATGTTGTCCCAAGACCAGAAGGGAAGTCAATTGTAACTTCCAAATGGATCTACAAAATCAAGCATGCTGCAGATGGTAGCATAGAAAAACATAAAGAAAGATTCGTGGCTCATGGTTTCTCCCAAAAAGAAGGAATAGATTATGAAGAAACCTTTGCACATGTAGCTAGATACACTTCCATCAGATCAATACTTGCTCTAGCTGCAGTGATGAAATGGAGGATACACGAGATGGATGTCAAGACTGCTTTCTTGAATGGTGTAGTAGAAGAGGAAGTGTATGTAGAACAATCACTTGGTTTTGAGACACATGACAGGGAGTCTCATGTATGTAGATTGAAGAAAGCCCTGTATAGTTCGAAACAGGCACCCAGGACATGGTATGGAAGAATTGACAACTTTCTATCCAGTTTGGGATTTATCAAAATTAAAGCAGATTCCAACCTTTTCTACAAGGTTGAAAATGGCAACCCAGTGATGCTCCTACTATATGTAGATGATCCGTTTGTAACAGGTATGGATGGGTGTTATAAAAGAAAGTATCATATGGCTAGGGTTTAAGAGGCCATCAACGTACTGGGGTTGAAAGGTTGATGCAAATGGTTCTACAAGTAAATAAAAGCAAGATCAGAGATTAAAATGGTTCATACCTTAGCCAAACGAACGTTGATCCAAGCAGCCCTTCAATCCTCCTCTTGCTCCTCTTTCTCCAAGAGACCTGCAAAACATGTTATACCTTCCTCAAACCAATATGACCACATATAAACCAATGATAATCAAATAAACATGAAATAATGATCTAATTAACCTCATCATATGATCATAAACAAAGTTTCAATCACACATTGAACAATTATTTGGGAAGAAGAAGGACATCACATCTTTATTAATCTTGAAAACAAGTACAAGTGTACCTTCTCTTCAAGTTCGGCACCTCACGAAACCTTGATCTGGTTCTGCTGATTCTCTTCTCCAAGGAACTCAGCCTCCAAGCTCTGCAACACAGGGAGAATGCTTCTAGGGAAAATGTGTGGGCAAAGAGAGCTCCAATTCCTCTAGCATAACAATGCAATGATTCTAGTCTCCTCTCATGGACCTCCTACCTCTATTTATATGCTTAATGAAGAGATAGGGTCAAAGACAAAGTAGTTACCACTGAAGGAGTCAGTTGCATAACTACCCAAACTACCCAAATTTCAAAATACGTATTTTTTTGACATTTTCAGGAGGCATACATGGGTTGCAGAGACAACAGTCACATACATAAGGAGGTATACATGGGTTGCAATACAGAAAGTCACATATTTAAGGCGTACGTGACTATTATATACAGCAACTCGCGTACGTATGTGAGTTTCCTTAAGGAAATTCGTGTACACATCAAAACTCATTTTTAGGATATTTATGGGAATGTTCAAACTTTGGTGTCTTCTAGAAAGTTTTAGCTAACTGAAATATATTTCCAATGGTGTAAAGATGAGGTCAAACGGAGTTACATAACTCAATATATGGGTCCTCCAAGTTAGGTGTTTTTTCAGTGACTTTCTTGAAGTGTCGTCATGGAAGTGTTGACATGTGACGAAAACATGGGAAAGTGGTCACAGGAAGAGATGTGTCATTTTGAGATATAACAGATTCCCCCTAATGTATGAGTTTAGAGGGGAAGATGATAGCCGAAATACATTATAAAGGAAACAACTGAGTATGGAGAGAGCAGAGAATCCAAGATCAATAGGCTCGAACAAAGCTACCTGAAAGAGAGATAAATGTCAGAAAAACTGATCTCTGGGACATACAATTCCATATACAAATCATCGCCATAAAGCTACAAGCGGATCCAACATATGTATAACTGATGAAACTATCATGGTCACTCAATATGCAAAAAGGCGCCATATCAAATCTAAAGGAGTGATGGCCACAAATAAACAAGGTGGATCCATACTCGACAATTTATCATAGCCACAAAAATACAAGGTGGATCTATGTCTCAGCAAAATGTCATATAAAGTGTGACAAGGTCTTGCGCAGCTTGGGAAATAGAAAAATGATGATGCTACTGTCGGGCCAAGGTCTTCAATCCAAACCACCCAAAAGGTGCGAATCCTAACCGTGCGAATAAAGGATTTGAAGTCGAATATGGAGGAAACTGTTTGATTACCGGTCAATAATGAGAACCATTAACAAACACGAGGGAAACCACCATTAATGAAAATGGTCCCAAAGGTACCGAGTACATTCTAACAAGTGTGAATACAAGGACTTGAAGTCGAACACTTGAAGAATCCATCGAGTGGGAGACATTAAGGTATTCCCACTACCCAATAACGAGGGAATTGCCACTAATGACAACAATCCCCAAGGTACTATCATAAACTCTAAATCTCATTCCCAAAGAAAGATGTGTTTCAGTCGATAGGAAGAGATCCGTTGGAAGGAAGGCATTAAGGCATCCTTCATCATCCAACATGAGGTAAGTTAAAGACTAATTGGATCTGGAATTGGTACTGAATTTCACGACAAGGACCGCCAAAGACATGATGTAATGAAATGATACCAGGGAATGGCCGACACAAAAGGTCAAGACAACTAAAGAATGGCCAACAAAGGTTTAATCCCTGAACAGTGAGCACGACACAAAAAGTGACTTAGGCAGATTTTGACAGAAAAAGACCAACGACACAAATCTGCAATGTAGGAGATATTGACAGATTCCCCATATAATTGGAAAAGAAACCAACCAGAGGAGTAAGAAACTCTGAATCAGGATAAGGTCAAAATACTAGGACCCAACTGTTGATAGACTCAAAACTGGTGCTTTGTTCAAAGAAACAAGACTTGGTTCCATGATGTAAAAAACATGTGAATGAACTTCCCTTCCCCTCTTTCTTGTAAAGGTTTAACGAGTTCAAGAAAGCAAACTCAGGACCATCTTCATTTTTGGCAAGCTCGAAGAAGAGACATAAGAATTCTTGATAAAGAACTGATTCGTGGATTTTATAAGCCCGAATTGTACATGCTCGATGGTGTTTTCATAGTTTAGAGAGTCTGAAAACTCCAAAGAAGACTCTAGGGGGGTGTTTTTTCATACAATTTAGTCTCCTGAGGCTGAAAAAGTATAAAACATACCAAAGAAGAGCTCTCTTAACTTTCGAAGAAGAAAAGGCACACCTTTTTCGTACTTAGTCAGGAAGGTCCGAAAAAGGTTAAATTACCACCTACCCAATGCTCCTTCAAAATCCGCATATAGCCTGAGTTGTACGAGTGTGAAGGAAGGCAAGATCACTCGAAAAGATCCATTTGATTACGAGAAATGGAACTTACAACAATAAACTCGATGCTTTGTTCTTTAGGGTTTAACAAGCATGAAAAAGACATAAAGTACAGGCAGAATCTTTTTTATGTTTTGGTCCAGAGCACGAAAAAGAGAAAACTAAGCTCATACCGAGGGTTCCTTTTTCGTAAGTTTAGTCCCTCAGGCCCAGAAAAGCGATAAACCTATGCCTGAGAATACTCCTCTCAATTCCGTAGAAAAGAGAGTGTTCATTTCTCATATTATTCCACATGGTCCAAGAAAGTGATAACCTACCACCAATATGGATGCCCATTCACATATTCTTAACGAGCCTGAATGGACAAGTTTACTCGACAATCAATTCTATTTTGAGGAGTCAGAACTAGGCCTAAAGAAACTCAATATATTTCCCGTGAAGTTTTAACGAGTCCAAAAAAGTCAACTCAGGGCCTCCCTACTATTTTTAATGAGCTCGAAGGAGAGTAGAAAGAATGCTCTAAATGCGAGGAGACGAGTGTCATAGATAGGCGAAACTAGTTCCAAGCGCAAGGAACAAACCTATGCATAGTGCAAGGAAAGTGAGCAAGATAAGGAAACTCAGGGAATGTCTCCTCAGGGTAAAAGGTGTCAAGTTGCAAACACAAAATGATACAAGTCTTAGCAACGATGAGAACAAAGGTGAGGGCTTATACAACAAGCTAAAAGCGTGAAAGCTGGCATCAGGATCATGAGCGCGAGCAAGGCACATGCAAATGTAGTTATAGCTTGAACAACAAGACAAGGCCACTAAAAAATTGTGAATCCAACTAAGAATCCTGTCTCCAAGAAACAACAACATCAGGATCATATTCAGAAGAAACGATCCGATGTGGGTCACTTTGGAAGAAACACATGTGACTTTGCTATCTTCTATAAAAGGTAAAGTCAAGGTAGAATCAACTGAAGAAGATTCTATAGCACTAAGGCTCGAGGTTTTATCATCAGTAATATCAACCTCAGAAGGAGAGAAAAAATCAACAAGGGAGATAGATTCTGCAGGAACAAACTCAGTATCACTGGAGTTGAAAAATTCATAAGAAAAATCAATCTCATCAGGATCACTGACTTGATGTTCAAAGGAAGAGTCACAAGACTCAACAAGACCAATATAAGAAGAAAGGTCAGGATTATTAGGCAAATCAGGGTTAGACTTAGTCACAACCGAACCAACATCCAATACAAGATCAGACTGTATCAAAGACTCTAGGAAGACTTCATCCGGAGGAAGGAAATCATCCGAGATAGGACACATGTCTAAACTTTCAAATGGATAGACAGAGTGGAGAGCAGGCTCCACAGTCTGTATAGGATGACTCACCTAGTCAACTACTAGGACCAAGTCCCAAGAAGTTAAGCATGAAAACAGAGGCTCCTTCTCAGTAGCAATTGAACGTAGGCCACATAGCTCACCTATGGCGGGGTAGTGTCTATAGAAACACTGGGAATCAATAAAGGAAAGACATGGTCTCTAGTTGGGTAAGGAGATGGATCAAGAAAATCCAACTGATCAATAGTGACAATTTCTTCACCATGATTAAAGTACATCACACGAAAGAATGTTGACACCACAGCTTCAATGGCATAGACATAATCATGTCTAAGGAGCATATTGAAGTCCAAGGGGTCTTCTATTACCATGAAGTCAACTAAGACAGTCTTCCCACCCAAAGTAACAGGTGTTTGAGCAAGAATTCCCAAGGCTATACAATTTATTCTATCAAATTCCAGTAACTGACTAGCAGTCGAAACAAGGCTGGGAGATCCTATGCCTCGCCAAGCACGAGCAGTCAAAATACTAACTGAGGCTCCTTCATCAACAATACAACGAGCAATCATGTATGATTCAACTTTAACCTTTATCTGGAAATGTGCATCAGAAGGAAGGCGCGACTCAACTAGGCTATCCCAATCAAAGGAAGCAATCCGGGAGCTTGGTGGGGATTGATCTGAAATGAGTTCAATGCCCCCTTGTTCAGTAAGTTCTGAATTGGTAGTGAAGAAAATGTGACTAGCATACACTTCACTCTCCAAAGGAAGAGTGGGATTGATCGACAATGGAATCGATTCAACCGCTTCGTGAAAGTCACTCTCTGAAGGGAGAGTGGGATTGACCAAAGATGACATTGGTTCAATCACATCAGGATCACTCTCTGAAAGAAGAGTGGGATTGAGCAAATCTGAGAGTGGTTCGACCACTTGATCAACCAAAGTTTGAGTAAGCTGTTGAGAAACTATAGTTTGTTTAGGAGAAATAAATTATTGAGTCTCGGACCACACTCTTCGCACCTCTGCGATAGCAGGGCAATGGTGAGTAAGATTATCTCCCTCGCATAGCTTACAAGGGAACTTAAGTTTGCACTTAGAACGACCGGTTTTCTCAATGGTGTCAACATCACTAGCAGTGGCTGACTATTTTCTCCCAGCATGACCTACAGAGGTTGAGATTTTACCCCCAGCATGACCACCAGAGGCTGGGTAACTGGGTACAGCTTGACTAAGAGAGGTTGTTTGTTGAAAAGCTTCAGAATGTTCAAAAACGGGATGACCATGAAACCAAAATCTTCCCACCTCTGCAATAGAAGGGCATTTATAAGTAAGGTGGTCTCCCTCACCAAGCTTACAAGGAAACTTGGGCTTGTGTTTTGAATGGTTATTCTTTTCAACAACGTCAACATGACTCGCAGTGGCTGACAGATTGTCTTCAGCATGAACCACAGAGGCTGAGAGACTGCCCCCAGCATGACTTGCAGAGGCTGAGAGACTGGGTCCAACATGACTTGCAGAGGTTGGACGAGCACCACCAGCATGAACAACAGAGGCTGAATGGTTAGGATCAACATGCTTTGCAGCAGTTGAGTGTGTGCCCCCAGCATGAACTTTAGAGGTTGGGTGGATGGATCCAACATGACTTGCAGAAGTTGGATGGGGAGCTTCAACTTGAACAGAGGTTGAACGGGTGCCCTCAGCATGAACTGTAGAGGCTGAGTGACTGGATCCAATGTGACCTAGAAAGGTTGGAAGGATCCCACCAGCATGATCAACAGAGGCTGGATGGTGAAGATCAACTTGACTTGCAGAGGTTGAGTGCTTAGATCCAACATGACCTGCAGAGGTTGGATAGGTGCCCCCAACATGAACTATAGAGGTTGGGTGGTGAGGTTCAACTTGAATTGCAGAGGTTGAACTGGTGCCCCGTTTCTTATGTGCCTTCTTCCTATTCCTCCTTCGTTTACTCCTTTTAGACTGTCGGTTACTAGTATCAGTACTTTCACCGCATGAGGTAGAAGGACGAGGATAATCAACTATAGGTGAAGGGGAAGCAGTGTTTTGATGCCCTTGATATAAGGAGCTTACTTGATAATCACCAGGAGCATTCAGGATAGTTGGAATGGAAAAAAACCACACCGATAGCCCTAGGGTGAATCCAGGTAGATTCAGGGTGGCCATCAAGGGAACACCAACATTCCCCATGAGAGGAATAGTACAAGGAGTTCCCAGCATGGGGATCTCTTGGTTGGTGTTCAAAGGAGTGTTATCCATAGTTTGAAATAATAAGACAATGTCTGACGTTGACAGGAAACCAAAAGTGCAAAGCACACACTTGAAGGCAAACTAACTACAGACAATCCACAGAGCACTCACTAAAATTCCTAAAGTCAAACAGACAAACAGGTATAAGGTATGCTTTCCAGAAGAAAGCTGATGGACATTTGCTTAGCGTCCCTGTAGATTTTATTAGGCACAGGCAGAGGAATCACCCACCGCCCTCCCACACCTTCTACCGGGGTTACCTTGCAAGCCCGTCCAAGGTCAAACAAAAATAGCCTTCCGGTGTACCTGTGTATGAACCCTAGATGTCAAAGAGACTAAAGGATACCTTAACTATATTGACAGTCTGGGGGGGCATTCGCAAGCCTGGTTCGTACGCATGGTCAGGGTAGCAAAGCATGAAACCCTATGTAAGATAGAATCCTCAGGTGCACAAAAACCCTGGTCTATGCTTTGACAAGGAATTGGAGGGTTATCTCCTCAGTCCAAGTCTCCACGCAGCCTCGTGCTTAACTCTCGTTTGAGAGGAGCTTCCTAGATACAATCAGCATAGAAGAGCATTTACCTAGTGATTGGCCAACTACGTCTAAAATTTTATACTTGTGTGGAGTTTAAACTCCCTATCCCACAAGTCTAGCCTGAGCTAGTTGGTGTATGACCCTATAAAATAAAACTTATTAATAATTTTTAAAATATATCGTTTATTTTAAAAGGTTGTTTTTAGTCATAGGGTAAATGGCGTGAAACTTATGTGGTGTTTTGACTCAAAGTTGAAACAAAATGACTAAGCAAGGAGATATGAAATGCAAAAAGCAAAAACTATTCTCTTTCTTTTTCAAATAAAAACTTGAAATCCACAAAAGAACAATTTCTTTTTATTTTTTTCAAAAATAATGATATGCAGTGCATTAAAGACAAAATCCCAATCTACATGCATATTAAAACACTATATGTTCTTTTTTATTTTTCTTTTATAAATGCGAAAGAAAAACTACCTACAAAGCAAAGTATGCAGATAACAAGAACAAAGCAAAAGGAACTTTGCTATACAACCACCAAATAGACTCTAGAATGCCCTAAAGTCAGTATAAACCCTACTTGGAAGGAAGGCTTGCATAAAATACAAGTCAACTATTTTGGCATGGTGAAGTTAACCAACAAAAGAAGAAGGAAACAAACACCAACAAACTTCTGAATCAAAAAAAGATCACTAACAAAGGCTGACTAGAAACATAAGCCAAAAATCACGCCAAGCAAAGGGGGTGGGGGGAAAGAGCAAAGAACAAACCCTAACGCTATAAAAAGGCTACCACATAGATAAAGAACAACCAAAAGGGATGACACTAACTCCCTGGAGTCATGCACCTGCAGAGGACCCCAAAATACCTACCAAACAATCTTCAAACAGAAGAAAAACCACAAAAGAGTAAAAAACATTGTTTAAAAGGGCATATGCAAGTTTCACTACTGACAGGTCGTGTGTCATACACAGGTAGACAATACAGCAAGTCACATGTATAAGCACATGTGGGTTGTACCACTAACAAGTCACGTATCATACACGGGTTGATAGTATAGAAAGTCACATGTACTAAACCAAACACACGATTGTTCAGTCTGCAACTCGTGTATGGGTGGACAAAATCCCAAAAAAGGTCAAAAACTACCTTAGGAAGGCAGGGGAAGTGTAATATCAGACTTAGAAGGTGTTCCTAAATGGAAAGAAGGACTTGACAACTTGAAAAAGACTGAAAGAAAGACAGAGAAACCCCAAACTTGACAAGGCTCTCCCCAGCAGAGTCGCCAGTTCTGTTGTAAAGGAAAGTATCCTATGGCTAGGATTTAAGAGGCCATCAATGTACTAGGGTTGAAAGGTGGATGCAAATGGTTCTGCAAGTAAATAAAAGCAAGATCATAGATTATAATGGTTCATACCTTATCCAAAGGAAGGTTGATCCAAGCAGCCCTTCAATCCTCTTCTTGCTCCTCTTTCTCCAAGAGACCTGCAAAACAAGTTATACCTTCCTCAAACCAATATGACCACATATAAACAAATGATAATCAAATAAACATGAAATAATGATCTGATTAACATCATCATATGATCATAAACAGAGTTTCAATCACATATTGAACAATTATTTGGGAAGAAGAAGGACATCACATCTTTATTAATCTTGAAAACAAGTACAAGTATACCTTCTCTTCAAGTTCTGCACCTCATGAAACCTTGATCTGGTTCTGCTGCTTCTCTTCTCCAAGGAACTCAGCCTCCAAGCTCTGCAACACAAGGAGAATGATTCTAGGGAAAATGTGTGGGAAAAAAGAGCTCCAATTCCTCCAGCATAACAATGCAAATATTCCAGTCTCCTCTCATGGACCACCCTACCTCTATTTATATGCTTAATGAAGAGTTAGGGTCAAAGACAAAGTAGTTACAACTGAAGGAGTCAGTTGCATAACTACCCAAACTACCCGAATTTCAAAATACGTATTTTTTTGACATTTCCAGGAGGCGTACGCGGGTTGCAGAGACAACAGTCACGTACATGAGGAGGTATACGTAGGTTGCAATGTAGAAAGTCATGTATTTAAGGTGTACGTGACTATTATATATAGCAACTCACGTACGTACGCACGTTTCCTAAAGGAAAGTCGCGTACACATCAAAAACTCATTTTTAGGGTATTTTTGTGCATTTTCAGACTTTTGTGTCTTCTAGAAAGTTTTAGCTAACTAAAATACCTTTCTAACGATGCAAAGATAAGGTCAAACAAAGTTACAAAACTCAAGCTATGGGTCCTCCAAGTTAGGTGTTTTTTTAGTGACTTTCTTGAAGTGTCGACATGCGACGAAAACATGGGAAAGTGGTCATAGGCAGAGATGTGTCATTTTGAGCTATAACAATGGTTTGATTGTTGATACAAAGAGAAAGATTACTGTCGAGTTCAAAATGAAGTACTTGGGAATGATGCACTATTTTCTAGGCATGGAGGTGTGGCAAAATGCGGATGGAATATCCCTCGGACAAGGGAAGTATGCAGTAGAGATCCTGAAGAAGTTTGGGATGATGGACTACAAGGCTATGGCCACACCTATGGAATCAAACCTGAAGCTATTGAGTGATGCTTCATCAGAAGCGGTTGATGCTACGATGTATCATCAGATGATTGGGTCCTTGATGTATCTGACGAACACGAGACCAGACATTTGCTTTGCTGTGAACACCTTGAGCCAGTTCCTGACAAATCCGAGACATGTTCACTTGATTGCTGCAAAGCATATTCTGAGGTACCTGAGGGGTACAATTGATTGTGGGCTCAAGTATGAGGCGAGTTAGAAAATTAACCTGGAGGGTTATGTTGATTCAGATTGGGTAGGAAATGCCATCAATAGGAAGAGCACTTCAGGGTGTTGCTTCAGTATGGGATCAAGTGTGATCTCTTGGTTTAGCAGGAAGCAATCATGTGTGGCACCGAGTACAACTGAAGCAAAGTATGTCGCAGCTTGTTCAACTAGTTGTGAGGCAGTATGCCTAAGGAAGCTACTGTCTTATTTATTTGATCTCCAGTTGGATGCTACTTGTATATATTGTGACAACCAGAGTTGTGTGAAGTTGTCAGAGAATCTAGTGTTCCATGACAAGTCGAAGCATATCGAGATCAAGTATCACTATATCATGGATATGGTGCAGAGAGGAGCAGTGAAGCTCTAGTATGTTGTGACGGAGGAACAGATAGCTGATGTGTTGATGAAGCCATTGGGTAGGGTGAAGTTCAAGTACTTCAGGGAGAAGCTTGGTGTTCTCCATATCGAGGTTTCCTCCAAGGGGAAATGATGAGACTTAGAGCCATTCTAGCATGGTGAGAGGATTAAGTTCCTTCCATGGTTAGATGTAAGGGCTGAGCCATTCTATCATGGTGAGAGGATTGGTTCCTTTCATGTCAGATATGAGTGCTGAGCCATTTTGATATGACTGTAGGATTGGTTTCTACATGATCAGATTTAAGGGCTATTGCCATTCTTGGAATGGAGGTGCCTGGTCATTTACCATGAATACTTGGTCTATAACCGAGGGCCTTTCTGAAATGACTGTAAGATGTAGTCTTACATGATCAGATGTGAGTGCATGGCCATTCTGATGTCATTGAGGTATTGGTTCCCACTTGATCAGATATAAGGGCTGATGCCATTCTCTGGGAGAATGGAGGCACCTGGTCAATTACCAGGTAGCTTAGTATTTGACTGGGGGCCATTCTGATGTGACTATAGGATTGGTTCCTACAAGATCAGATGTGAGTGCACACCATTATGACGAGTAGGTCAAATATAAGTGTTGGGCCATTCTAACGAGTAGGTCAGATATAAGTGCTGGGCCATTCTAACGAGTAGGTTAGATATAAGTGTTGGGCCATTCTGATGAGTAGGTCAGATGTAAGGGCTGGGCCATTCTGACATGGGAGAGGATGAGGTTCCTTCCATGGTCAGATGTAAGGGTTGGGTCATTCTGACATGTTGAGGGGAGTAAGTTCCTCTCATGGTCAGATGTGAGTGCTGGGTGTGCCTTTCTGACGAGTCAAGGTTAGATGTAAGTGCTGGACAGGCCATTCTGACTTAGGGTCAGATATAAGCGCTAAGAAACACCTACATGGAGGCTAGGCCTACAACCAGCATGAAAAAGGGTTGGCTCTGTAGAACTTCCTATGATGAGAAGAATCATGAGATATCACCCGTGGTGATGATCCAGATCCAGTGAGGATCTAGATCCAGTGATGATGATCCAACAATGATGATCTAGATCGAGTGATGATCCAGATCCAATGATGATGTCCAGTGATGATCCAGATCCAGTGATGATCCAGATCCAGTGATGATGATCCAGATCCAGTGATGATCCAAATCCAGTGATGATGATCCACATCTAGTGATGATGATCCAGATCCAGTGATGATACAGATCCGGTGACGATGATCCAGATCAAGTGATGATCCAGATCCGATGATGAAATATGACTTAAAGATGAAGAGGACTTGAAGATGAAGATGACAAAAGCTTGACGATGATCCAGATGATACAGAGAAGAATACTTGTGCTGTTAAATTGTGTCGAGAGAACACCTTCCTAGTTAATAGGGAGTGTTGATGTAATTGTAACTTCGGAATGTATTCACTTGTATTTCTTATGTATTGTAACTTTATGTTTATTCCAGGATGTATTGTAATGTACTTGAGTCATGTCATGCCCCGATGTTCCTATCGGGAGTTTCTATAATGTAAACAAGTCATGTCAAGTCAAGGTGGGTAACCCTCCTATTGTCTAAGGGTTAAAGTCCCCTCCGTTCCGGGGCACTAGGGTTATTAGACTCACCTAGTGAAGTCAAACCTAGTTAGGTTTATTCAAGTCAGGAATTAGTATAAATAGAGAGCTAGCCTCTCTATTTATCACACACTCACTTACACTCAATTGTAGCGCGTAGCTAACGAAGAGAAAGACACTGGGACAAGGAAGAAAGAGGTTACTATTGTCGAGAGATCATCTTACTGTTTTGGGGTTTTACTTTTGGTGTTGATTCTATCTCTGAGGAAGTTGCGGGGTTTTCTCCATTAAATTTACGGTTTCCCCGAGGAAAAACACTATGTTCATTGTCTCTTGTGTTTGATTGTTGTGCTTGTTGTTCTCTCAGTTAAAGATCCTAATGTTATGCTAGCTTAATGNACAATCTTTAGGGATTCAAAATGGTGTGTGTTTTCTCTCCAATGGTGTCTAATCTCATCTATAAGCATTGATTCCATCTCTCCATGGTTAATGTGAGAGTTAGACTTGGTTTTCTTCCTTCAAACCCTTATTTATTTCCAAGAACCATGTCTTTTCCAAGCTCCTCTCTCCCCATTCGAATTTCCTCCATGATTGGACTGAATGTGTGTGAAGGAGGATTTTTTCCTCCATCCCTTTCTTGGTTCCCCAAATCTAGGATTTAGTCACTAAAAAATAGGATCTATGTACTTTTGGCATAGGATTATTAAGTTCTTGTATTCATATTTCCACTTTCATCTAACTAGGCTCTCAATTCAAGTTTAGCATAAAATTTAGGATAAATGAAAACAAGACAA
Source organism: Pseudotsuga menziesii (assembly GCA_001517045.1). Taxonomy (NCBI): domain Eukaryota; kingdom Viridiplantae; phylum Streptophyta; class Pinopsida; order Pinales; family Pinaceae; genus Pseudotsuga; species Pseudotsuga menziesii. The sequence goes on from LPNX010095694.1 coordinate 26,285, forward strand.
TAAAATGAAGGAGGTTTATTGATAGGGTAAAAAATAAGCATAAGGAATAGGTCGTTCCCCCATTGGATCCCCTTACCTTTCCCTCTAGTGAACTCATAGCCCCATTGGTGTCCTCCCCACTAGTCAACCTTATCTAAAAATATAACCTTTTGATCAATATTAGGTTGTTCATGTTTTATAGAGTTCAAAATTACCATGGAAACTACCTCATGGTGTCAAGCAACACATAATAAATGAAAGCATAAATTACAATATAAAAATTATTAAGTTTAAAAGCTCAAGTCCTGGGAATTACATATCCATGCATGGATGGATCTCAGTTTTAAGATTAACTTGAAGAATCCTTTAGTTATGTCTAAGTGAACTAAAAATAAATGAGTATATTGCATGCAATAATCTACTTTATCACTAACCAACCCTACTTTTGTTGAAAAATATGAATGTATCATTAGTTACAACACTAGGGGATGCATGGGCTCAATAAAATTGAATAACAGTGTTTTGTTACTATGTTAAGGTAGCATAAATGTTCTCTTTGATACAAAGAGATAAACTATTTTCTTGTACTCATAATTGTATGGGATTGTGAGTTGAATTGTTTGATGAATTGGAGAATGGTTTGTGAGCATTGTGAAAATGTCTAGATGATGATTTTAAGTGTTTACATTTGATATTACCATCAAGACTTAACTATCTCCAAGATTTCGAAGTTATAACATGTTTAAACGTTGTGCATTATTGGTTGTTGAGCTTGGTGGCCTATTGAGAGATGGTTGTTTCCATAGAAGGATAAGAAATTTAATTATTGATGATACTTATCATTATGTGGTGTGTATGTTGTTTAATACATGCGCTTAAAAGAATTAACCTTGTCCTTGGGATGATCATCCTTAAACGTTAAGATACATTTCACCTATGGTGTTATAGATGACTATTGAAATGAAATTGTCTTATTACTATGGTGAAAAAGTTTAACTAATGTTAAAATAAGTCATCTTGGGTGGTATCCTGGTATTTATAATGAGACTTAGCAGTAAACCCCTTGAGAGTAATGTGTGCAATTGAGTGAGTAGATATCATATGGATTTGAGTAAGTATCTATTTTATGATTGTATTTCTGTTGAGTGAAGTTATTCCTCATAAATAGGACTATATATGGTTATCAATTTGAATGCATGTCTGATATGAATGCATGGATGGGTATAAGTGTGAAACAAGAAATTGTACTTTCTTTGTCTTGGATCATTTCATTGTTACCTAGTTGTCTTTGTATTGAAGGTTATATTATGGTGTACCTTGAATGCTAGTTTTGAGTAGATTATGTGCCACGCTTCAAAATGAGCAAGTATGAAATGCTCATATAGCAAGTAAAAAAGTGGTGAAAAAGCATGTCATGTATGACATGATATAAGGCATATTTCTATTGTTGTTTCCTAACATATGAAAGAGGTAAACATAATTTAATTTCACCTTTGAAACTTGTCATGTGAATGATTATGAATTTTTTTACAATAGGTTGGACTTGAGCATACGTTGAAGATATATTAATTGTTGTTAAATCATTGAAAAATAAAATAAGGAGTCAACCTTGATTTAACCTCCATGTGAGATAGGAGATTGATATGTGAATTGTATTTCCTTGGCAATATTAAATTATTGTATATAAATGACTTTGGTTAATGGATGTCATTGAAAGGAGGAAGAGTATTACAATTTGATAACATTATGCCATTAGACCTTAGATTCATCAAGTTGGTAAAGACTCAAATTTAAAAGGAATGGAATAAACATGTGAATGAGAATAATATTATTTTTGGACATTATATGATTTTAAAATAAATAATAAATAAAAAAACATAAAAATCCTCTATATTTTGTAATTAACAAGTGTTTCTATGAAGCTAATGAGATCGGTGACTTTAGTGAGTGGGAAAACCATATGAATTTTTTTATGAATAAAGGAAATAGAAGAAATCCCATGAGAAGAGTGGGACCATTTTCAAACAATTAAAAGCTAAGCATTCTAACAATGCTTAATCATATTTCAATTGTTTACTAGGATAGAGAGTTGAATTTGAACTTGATTAATCTCATTCACTGAGTTGAATTTGAACTTGATTAATCTCATTCACCGAGTCTCTTTAATGATGAATATTTTAATAAATCTAATTTATTTATGAATGATATGATCAATATTCTTCATTCTAATGGAATTTGTGAGCTATATTTTTTGTTTCATTATGTTGAATGCATCAAGGAAGGAAACCAAGTAATAAAACCTGGAGAGTATGATGCCATGCACAATGAAAAAAGGGGCCATGAAAGGACTAAACAATTGATGGACTACCTGGTAGGTAAGGTTATATGGTAATAATTAGAGTGGAGTTTGGATGAAAATTATCTCATAGAATGCAAAAGAATTCCAAAGTTGGATAAGGCTCAAAGGTGGCTCTAAGAGAGGAAATGTCTACATGGGCTTGGTTAGAGATGATCAAGGAAGTTGGAGTAGAAAATATCAAAGAGAATAGAATGAAGACGTAGTTCAAGGAATCAAAGGAAGTTTCAATATGATAAGAATTGTTTGTAGAATTAAATGATGCATGTAACTAATAAGGTAGATATACAAATCAGATATTTTTTCTCCCCTTGAAAAATCTGGATTTTTTTCTCGTTGTAATGTTGATGAAAATATTCCAAGGTTTACTGGTGTGGGGGACATCAATGAGGCTATGGGTGCACCATAGGGAAAGGTGAGGTGGTCCAATGGGTAAATAAATTGTACCTTATGATTGTTTTTTACACCATACATGGACCTCCTTCCTTTGATTGGCTTATTTCCATTTATCCCTAGTTTATTCTAAACTTGAATTGAGAGCCTAGTTAGGTGAAAGGGGAAATATGAATATGAGAATTTATTAATCCTATGTCGAAAGCTCCAAGATATTATTTTGTAGTAACTAAATACTATATTTGGGGAACCAATAAATGGATGGAGGAAGTAATCCTCCCTCACACTCATTCATTCCATTCATGGAGGAAAATTCTAGTGAGGAGAGAGAAGCTTGGAAAAAAGAGGGTTCTTGGAGACAAAAGAAGGGTTTGGAGGAAGAAAACTCAACCTAAGTCACATAAAGATAAAAGAAAGGGTTCTAGGTGATATTAGACATAATTAGAGAGTAGACATACCATTCCAATTCCTAAATATTTTTCATCCTATTAGGTTGTCCAAAGAACATAAAACCCTTGTCCAAGAATGTTGGAAATGAAATTTAAAGTAGATAGTGTATTGGGATCACATAGTTCATACTAAAGAGAAAAATAGGAAAGTCATGCCTAAGAGACTAAATATCATAGAAATGATACTTATGTTGTATGGAACAATGGATGAGTGCTAAGAGTTGTTCTAGATGATAAGCTAAATAAGGAATTGATTATGAGTTGCTTGGTTGGCATCTCAAAAGCCTTTAGTGAGAATAAGAGGGTTTTTGGAAACCTTGGCAATATTATTTTCCCTGGTGGTCTCATATCCCAACATGGGGGTGACATCCTATAGAGGAATATCCTATGGTTGGGCAGAAATCAGTCCCCTCGATAGTCAATTACCTTAGAGCTTCATCTTGAAAAGATAAGTGTACTCTCTCTACTTATCATTTATGAATTAAATATTGTAGACTAGTGAGTAAACTGAATTATAGTATATGTTATGAGGATTTTTATGATAATCTTGTAGATGACCATAAGAAAATTATTGTTGTGTATAATCATTTAGTTGGCATTATTGTTGTGTATAATCATTTAGTTGGCAAAAATGTGAAGAAATGTTTTGGAATTTCTTCCATTTGAACAAAATAAATGAGTAAGGGAAAGGTTCCTTATCCAATTATGATTTATAAATGGGCTTTATGAATGACTTGAAACTTTGTATTGAGTGGATAGTAAGTATCCCTGGTTCAGGATAGCAAAATTGAATATTTTCCTTTGGATGTAGTTCATTTCCCTCAATCTATGTTTTTTGAATTTTTTCTTATGAATCTTGTCAAGACTCAAGGAATTATTTGAAATGCATTTATAAATGAATAATCATCATAGCCTTACTCATCCTCAGTAAGTGATTTGAAGTGGAATAACTCTCGTATATTTCAAAAGGAAATTTCCTTTCTTTGAGCATATTAGGAATGTGCAAAACACATTCTAAATATGGATCTATGTATCACAATATAAAAATTGGGTAGGAATAATTTGTTGTATATATATTTTAAAAATATATGTTAAATTATCCCAAAAAATATGAAAGACCCATTCATGATTTGAGAGATATTGACTATGAAACAAGGGCCTTTTTATGTGTTTTTCTTACCATTTTGGAGTGTTCGAGCGCTTCCTCTTTATGACAATTATGAAGATTCACTCTTTTTCTTCATAAAAACCATGATTGGGGCCTTTTGGTCACTACTATTTCTTACATCAACCACAAGCATATCCTATCGGTTCTCTTTTAGGCATGTTTTTATTTGTTTTAGGGATTAAAGTTTTTGAATGATGGGAGAACCTACTAATAATACTAAGGAAAGTTTTCATACACATTTTGAATGATTTTAATGATATGAAATGATTATTTGGAGTAGGATATAATTCATTTTAATTTTTTTGTTAACCTTTTTTAAAAAGGCTCGTTTAAATCACCCTTTCCTACTCAAATTTGTTTGCTCTTGATAAACACGAATTTGGAATGATTTGGGGTGTCTTGAAGAGTTTAGAGGGGATTTTTACCTCTATTAAGTATTAAATTATGAAATTAATCACTATTGAAATTTATCTACGTGAAGGGAGGATGGACTCAATCCCCTTTACACCCACCTAAACTCATGAGAAGGAAATGATTGTATAAGGTTTAAACGTTTTGGATGGTTTAAATGTTTTATTTGAATCAATTGCTACTGTGTATGATGAATTATTCCATGTTTTGTTAAAAAATATTGGAATGTGCTTTCAAGGTCCTTGGCATGCATAAAATTCTCTTGAATGTGAAATAAATGAGGTAATACTAGGCTTGTAGGTTAAAGCCTACATCTACAAATGATGGAATAAGCTTAAAGAGTAGTGAATCTATAAGAAAAGTATGAAATGCTTCAAGCATGAGATTGGGATCACTAACCTTAAAATCCTAAATCTATCCTTTTGAGGAGGAAGCAAAACCTAAATTGTATGATATGCTTTGTGACTATCATCATGAGATATTGATAGGAATTTGAGGCAAAGTTAAAATAAGATATGATTTCTTATGTTTATTGAATCTATGAAGTTATTTATGCTTAATTTATATAATCACGAAAAGGTGTGATGAGGTATAATATCACTCCTTGGTTTTGCTTTACATGAAGAACGTGAATCTATGATATAAATGAGTGTTTATATATACTAAGTCTTCAAAGGCTAAAAGGATTGTTTATGTTGTCTAAAGGAATGCCAAACATTGTCATTGTATAAATGAATTGAAGGGTTTATTTTTATGTGGTCTAACAATGTGAAATTTTGATTATCATATGTTTTCCATCAATGCACATTTTGACCATTAAACCCTATTTTTGTTCATACATATTAAGGTACATTACAGGATAGATAAAGTTAAAATTGATATTAACCAACGTAGATCCAAATCCTAGGCTCTATCAAGCGCCGAGATGGATCAGATCTCTCGAGGTGCAAACCTTTTCTTAGGTATCCATTGATTTGATTCAAACCAAAAGACACATATTTTTATTTAAGGTCCACATATATTTTTATTATTATTAATATTTAATATTATTTATGGCCGCCATATAATATTTTTTATTATTTTTTATTTTGTTAGGAATGAACATTGCATCATTTCCCCACACATGGTTTTAAAACCATATGCAAGGCCCTCCTACAATCATGGGCTGTTTAGGAGGCCTTGCACATGGCCTTAAAACCATTTGAAAGGCCCTCATAAACCATGTACAATAAAACCATGGGTTGTTTCGGAGGCTTTGCACATGGTTTAAAAACCATGTGCAAATCCTCCTAAACCATGTACAATAAAACCATGAGTTGTTTAGAATGCCTTGCACATGGTTTTAAAACCATGTGCACATAGTTTTAAAACCATGTGCAAGGCCAACATTTTTTTGTTTTTTTTTCTTGACCCACATAATTTTTACGGATAATTAAATTTTTACTTTTTTATTATTTTGTTAGGTAGGAAGATTACAACATCTCCCCTATATTACATTGTTTTTGTGGTCAACATTTATTTTGGCTTATTATAAAATTTATTTTTTATTAATAAAAATAACTTTACGAAAGTGATATTATTTTTTATTTTGTGTTACAAAATCTCCCCCATAATATTCACTATCACTATTATTTTTTGCCGACATGTTACAAACTTTACATCACGCTACAAGATCTCTCCCATAATATTCATTATCACTATTATTTTTTGCCGACATGTTACAAACGTTAGTAACGTTACATCACGTGACAAGCTCTCCCCATACTGGGCTGTAGAGCGCCTCTCGACGCAATAAGTCTAGTGTTATAGATTAAAATAAATTTATTTATTTTGCATAATTGATTTATTGAATATGCACGAATTTAGTAATGTGCACATAACACCAACAATTGTTGTAAATTTGAGCATATAGATCTGTAGACAAATACACAACTCACAAAGAAGATCTCACAATTTACTCAGCAATTGAAGAATGAAACAGTGCAAAAGGCTTGCAGCTATGAATGCTTTCATTAATCAAAAAATTAATCCGATGATAATTGCAAAGAAGTAAAATGGCTTTAATAGCCACAAGCAATTCGAATCCACATGAGGAAGTTCGAATTGATTAGACTCTACTTGACTGTAGGTAACCAAGACCTTGTCTAAATCACTATCAGAGGACTCAGTGGTTAACTGACCTTGTCTAAACATAACCGGAGTTCATCGGAGCTCTAAAACACAACTAAAGTGTTACATTCAGTGTTGACTAAGGTTAACTGACTGTGGTAGGTGAGAAATGCGCCCCACATGTGTGCAGTCAAGTAAACCTAGCGCTAACTGAATGTAGAGGACTTGAACTAAATGTAACTGACTCCTAACTTAGCTTGACTAGTCATTAACTGAAGTGAACTGGCCTTGGTTGGTTTCGGCACTCCCAATGGCTTCCTAAATTGTAGGGATTGATCTAGGAGACTCCTAAACTTATGCAATCAAGTGCAGTAAGTGGAAGTGAGCCTCAATGAGTGTTCCCCACACTTTAGTAACTGAAACATGTGCCCCAATTAGGTCAAGTGGACCCAATGGTGTTAATGACTATAAATAGACTAGATGGACTCCCAATTTAGACATATGACCAAATTTGGACAAGGGAGGATTAATAATCCTAACACCCCCGCTAAATGCTAACTTGGACAAACTGTGGGCCTTGGTAACTAAGACCATAGGTCACCCATTACATCAAGTAAAATAAAGTAACTACTTAATACAAGGAGTTGGGGAAAAAACCACATGGGAAAAAATCCCTCCCTCTAGCTAAGCAGGTAGAATCAGGTCTCAAGTTTGAAAAACTTGAAAATATGTTGCTGCAATCTTCATCTCTGTGAGGTAGTGAAGCAGCATGCATGGTGTACTGTGCACAGGTATTCTGGGGCCTGGCATGTAGATTTCTCTTTCTTCTCCAAAAATGATGATGAGAGGAAGGGGGAATGTAATCTTTGTCTCTTGCTGAATGAAGAGGTGTATGATCATATCCATTCTTCTGAATGTAGTAAGACTGAGCCTTTGTTGGGGCACGCACCCCAACGATCCTTAAGGAAAATATCTTCACGGGCCAAAGGAGTTTGTAAGCGAAGGTTCACTCAAAATAGTCTTAGGGGTGTCATGGGTTGAGTCAAAGTCCTCTATTGTAATAAACCCATGGTTTAAGACCAGGGTTTAGGGTTTGGGTGCCCATGGTTTGAAGCCATGGGTTTGTAATAGCGCGATGTATAAATAGGCATTTTTGTAAATAAGAAAAGTTAGGATTTTTGATGTAAAGAAGGTTAAGGCGAAGCTAAGGCCGTTGTGTAAAGAAATGTTAAGTCTCAGCTGTGTGCGTGGATGACCTCTGCAGCTGTGTGCACAAAGGGTTTTGTAAGAAGTTAAGGGAAATCTACAGCTGTGTGTGCAGAGGCCTGCTGCTGTGTGCGCGACTTAAGAGACTGAAGAGATCTGCAGCTGAGTGCGCAGATCAGAACTGTGATTTTGAAGAAAGTTGAAATAAAACACAGTTCTGTGGACGTAGCCCCTACCCTGGGGGTGAACCACGTTATATCTAGTGTTGTGGTTCTTGTGCTGTTTCTATTTCTGTTTGTTTTCATGCATTAATAACTGTATAAATCTGATAAGTAAGATCGCTGTTAATAAATAGCTTCGTTGTGAATTCCCTGTAGTGGGTTGAGCAAGTCACTGTATGTTTATTTATCTGCGAAGTTATTTAGATATAAATGTCGGAGCACTGTGTTTATTAATTATAAGTTGTTAAAGGACAAGGTACAGTAATCTCCCTCTCTTCTTGCAGAAACCTGATTTTGCGGCACCCCATAGCTGTTTCAGGTGAGAATGCAACCTGTTCGCGGGTTGTTGCCGAAAGGGCCAACACTGTGGGTCTTTTGTTGGTGTGACGCAAAAGGATTAAACACGGGTCTTCCCTATTGCCCAGCAAAGTGGTTATGTTGCCGGTTGAACTTAGTATCTGCTCAAGAGGGGTTTACGTCGTACCTCGAGGGCTATGTTCTGGAGGCCCTCTGTGAAGGAAATCGGTGATTGGCTTGATGAGACTTATCTGAAATTTGTTGAGAAAGAGAATACAAATCCGCATCGTAGCGCATGTGACTTTTTACAAAGGTATGTTTTTTGTGATGCTTATGAAATTTTCTTTGGTAGTATCCATATAGAGTTGCACCAGTGGTTGTCCAGGTTAGCTGAGAAAAGAACAAACTTCTGCACGGGGGGGTTTTCTATTTGGACCCCCGTAAGAGTTAACATATTAAAAAGCGTGAACAACGAGGTCTCCCGAGCGGTTGATTTATGGACAACACGGACCCTTGAGGCCTTTGTGACGGAGTTCGCCATCGACACGAGCACTTTCTTTAGTGAATTAAAATGCTATTGGCTGAAAAGGGAATACTGCTATTTGAATCAGACTGTTAGATTTTGTGTTACTAACATATGTTTGCAAGTGACAACACCTTCGCTTAGCAAAGTGGTTTGCTGCGAAGTGGAAAAAGGTACAAGAAATATTTTAATTCCTATTCCTTTGGACAGGATACCGCGCCATCCCCTATAAATCCCGAAGAGCCAGACCCGGAAGAAAACCCTTCTCTTGGAAACCCTCCGGTCACCCCGCCGCGCAACTCCGCTAACCCTGAAACTCCATCACAGTCTACCAATCAATCTAACCCGAGTATTCCCGTCGCAGGCCAGTCTACCCTAGTAAACCCTCCCCCATCGACTTCTTGTCCCCATCCCAACCCTCCCAGATCTACCATGGCCCACCTAGCCGATGATATTAAGCTCCCTGTTTTCAAAGGATCTGGGTCAGAGGACCCAGAACAGTTTTTGTTCTTATGTGAAGCAATGTGGAATGCTAGAAACATTATGGATCAAGATGACAGAAGCGCGCAGCTAGTCACTTCTTTCAGGGACCGGGCCTTGACCTGGTTCATGAAATTCTCCAATACTCAGCGCCCTACTTTAGATGAGATTAAGGCCACTATAATCAAAGAATTCAAGAAGCCCAAATCAGAATCGCAGTGTATCACTGAACTGAAAGAGATTCAGCAGTGGCGCGGCGAATCAGTGTGGGACTTTGACCAGAGATTCAAAGTTCTACTGGACCAAGTCAGCTTCACCATTAGTCCTGCGCAACACAAGGAATGGTTTATTGCAGCATTATTACCACATATCCAAACCCCACTCATGCAACAGAAGGTTGCTGACTAGCAAGAGGCTCTGGAAATCACAATGAAGCTGGAGACTGCCCCTGTTGGAGATGATTCTGGTATTGCTCAAATCCAAGTGCAGTTAGCAGCGATGGCCCTGGAGCTTCGCGATATGAAGATAGCTAAAAAAAACGAGAGGAGGTTTGGTGTACGCAATGTCGAACCGAAGGGCACGACAGGGACCATTGTCCTATGGTCAGAACTTACCTGAATACGGGTGCGCCAAACCAATTCAACCCCGGTGTTCTATATTGTGAAATCTATCAGACCACTGGCCAACATCGTCCTGAAAACTGCCATCTTCTCCAGAGATATCTACAAGTTCCCAAGAACCCCTACTGCAAGTTCTGTAAGTTAGTAGGCCATAATGAAGAGGAGTGTCATAGTTATGACCTCATACGTGAGCGCACTTATGACACCTACCGGGTACAAAATGAAGGGAAGAATAATAATGGCTACGGTTACCGGGGTGATGCCTCTGGAAGGGGTGCTTTTGGAGGTCGCGGCCGTGGTGGTATGGCCGGACGAGGTAGAGGCCAGATCATGTGTTACAACTGTAACCAAGCTGGGCATCTGGCTCAGGACTGTAGGAACCCCACTACAACCTGTCGATATTGCCGTGCAGTAGATCATGTGATCGAGCAGTGCCCCCAGCTGATATCTAAAATTCAGGAAAACAACAGTGGCCCTACCCAGAATATTCAGTTGATTTCCATTAAGCAGAGACCTACCGCAACCATCAATGTTGTCACCCGGAGTGGAGCTACGATGCACCTACAGAATACGCAGCAACAACCTGCCAAGGCGTGCGTTTGTACGGCCTCTGAGAAGGTCCCAGTACATGATACTGTGAGAAACCAAACACCAGTCAAGAAGTCTCAGTACGATATTGTTGACCCTAGTACAGCAACTGCACCTGCGCAGCAACCTCAGCAGGCCTTGCAGCCGCAAGATGCTTCGAAGGATAAAGTAAGTACACTCTCCTCCTTTTTACAGAGTTGTATGAAACTCTTAAGGAATCAGAATGCTTTAAAGGAGTTGCAAAAAGTTCTTGCTGTCACAGACCCTCAGAGAAGAGTTGATCAGGAGAAAACTGTTAATCGTGTATGACGAACGGGTAGGGAAATGAGATTGAATGCTCAAATAGGGGATTATGATATGACTGACGTCATCTTGGATCTCAGATCAAAAGTTAATGTCCTCACCAAGCAGACCTGGGAGAAAATGGTAAAACCAACCCTGTCCTGGTCCCCTATACAATTGAGGTTAGCTAATCAGCAAAGGATTGTGCCCTTAGGGAGACTCCTTAGTGTTCCAATAGATATTGATGGGGTCAGTACTCTGGTGGATTTTGAATTTATTGAGATCATTGATGACAGTAATCCTTATCCAGCCCTGTTGGGAATTGAGTGGGCCATGGCAAACGCTGCAATCATCAACCTTAAGAAGAGACATATGACCTTCGAAGGAAATGGTCTACGCGTTATCATACCCCTAGACCCATCCCAAGGAGAGAGATATCTAGAACCACTCAGAGACGAAGATCGGGATGTTTTGGAGCAAATTTATAATATCACAGTGTAGGAAGAAGATTATATTGAACCTACTACCAAAGGTATTATGGATTGGCAGTGTGACAGTTCTTGCATGACGGATTCAGATGATGGTTTAGAGAACTGGCAGAACCGACTATATGAGCTACATGGCCATAGATGCGCCAGAATTACCAAGTCCCTCGGATGGCTTACTGCGCAGCCAAGCACCCTAATTGCTTCTGAGGGTTCGACAGATCCACCAGAGTCCATTTTTCCATTACCTACCGAGCTGCTGGCACCCCGGAAGGTGGAAAATCTGGATTCAGCACTAGGAGTCACCACAGCTAGAAGATGGACTGCTCATACAAAGTACCTTTTTAGCTGGGAAGCTTGTGAGGCAGCCCCCCACCTGCGCTTTATGGCTCCGCTCCAGACGATGCGCAGCAAGTTCAATAGGCAGAGTTGGCTGCTGGACCGCTTCGAGCATTCTTCTACGGCATGGACACCTGTGCCTCGAATAGACTGGGACCCTAGGGGTCATCATACCCAGGCACTTGCGGCAGAAACCCAATACAAGGAGATCGGGCCTCGACGCGCTACTATATCCCAGGCTAAAGAAGTAACCCAGGCCCGCTCGCGCTGGCTGATAAAAACCACTACAAGAACGACGCTCATTGTTTGGTTGTGGAACATGTCTCGATATGCCGAAGGTAATTACCCTGACAGAGGTCCTTATCACAGCGCAGCTACTTTCAGTCCCGACAAACATCATACCTTCATCCAGGCTCACGCAGATGAACAGCATCAATGGTTCAAGCTACCATATGTAGTCACTGAAGGCGATATCCGTGCAATAGTTCAACACTGGCCGATCGAATGGTTGAAAGATGCAGGCAAGATGCCTCACATCCCCATCCCCATAGTTACCAATGTGGGTGGCGAGCCTAGCAACGCACCACAGCAAGTTCCCCTGGAAGACAGTGAAGAACAGAATGAGTCGTAGAAGAATGACAACAACCACGGCGATGAGATGGACACCGATGAAGACGAAGGGCAAGATTCAGTCGAGACTACTCCAGAACCTAACAAGCAGGATAAGCGCAAGTCACCAGAAATCGAGGAAGTGGACAGGCCGCGGTCCCGAAAGAAAGCGAAGGCGTCGAAGGAAAAGAACATTGATGACATTACTAGCCTAAAAAGTGAGGAACTCGAGGATGCTCTGTCAAAGTCCACTGAAGTCCTTACCAAAAAATGGTCCGAGTTCACAGCTGCACAGTTGCAGGCCATCACTGGTGGCATATCGGAGCTGAAGGATTTAGCAGCACAATCGATGACCAACACTGTATCCAGCAGTACTCCAGTAAGTGCGCAGCCTGACCTAAGGAAATGGCCAGCCCGAGAGCACAAGGGCCAAATATCCGCAGCTGCCCTTATCACAATGGATGTAGTATCTCGCGTAGTGATGACCATGACAGTAGGAATTGACTACACCAAGTTGTCCATGGTAGAACTGTATCTCTGCCAGTCCGCTATCGCAACGGAAATTCAAGCCCGCGACAAATTTTCCCAACTCCAGTTGGACGACACTAGGAAGCAGAAAGAGGACCTCACAGCGCAACTGGAAGCAGCAGAGCAGCGAAAGAGGGATGTAGAACGTAAGCGGATTACATTGGTTCAAGTATTGGATGAAGCATGTCGAAGTCTCCCTGACTTCGACGTGCAACTGGTGGAAGAACCAGAGCAAAGATTGGCTAGGTTGAAAGACTATGCGCAGCAGTCCCGCAGTGAAATGGAGAAGCTCAAAGTAGAGCATGAGACCCAGATCGCGGAGCTTCAATTCCACATCCACCCAGAAATTCCACCTACGGTCAAAGAACAACGCCGAGCAGACATTCAAGCATCTGCAGCAAAACTTTCAGACATTGTGGGCAGCGCATCAAAGCTGTTAGAAGACAGTGTGGAGACTTGGGCTACCCTGCAGGAACATCCAAGAATTGGGAAACTGCAAGACACCATTCAGTAGAAACAGGAAGAATTGGACGCAGTAAAAGTAGCAATTAAGATTCTACCACCCATGGAGAAAATGATCAAAGTAAAGCGCAGCAACGAACTCGAGCAGGAAATCGAATTATGCAGGGAAAACGCAACAGACGTGCAAAATGCTATGCAGCCACTTCTTAGCGAAGCACTTGAATTAAGCACTATTGTGGACACCCAACTTAAAGTCCTAAAAGAATATGATGCATTCGCACAGCAAAGGGCTATTGAAACAATAGTCAAGGTACTGCAGGAATTGGTGGAAAAGGAATAGGCCGCTGACAGAATCGTCCGTGACCTAAACAAGTAGTATGCTACCCTTGCTGATAAAGTACGTCTGCCAGAAGAACCGTAGAGTGTCCCGAGACGGGCCACTGGTGAGTCTTAGGGGCCTGTTGGGGCGCGCACCCCAATGGTCCTTAAGGAAAATATCTTCGTGGGCCAAAGGAGTTTGTAAGCGAAGGTTGACTCAAAATAGTCTTAGGGGTGTCGGGGGTTGAGTCAAAGTCCTCTATTGTAATAAACCCACAGTTTAAGACCAGGGTTTAGGGTTTTGGGTGCCCATGGTTTGAAGCCATGGGTTTGTAATAGCGCGATGTATAAATAGGCATTTTTGTAAATAAGAAAAGTTAGGCTTTTTGATGTAAAGAAGGTTAAGGTGAAGCTAAGGCTGTTGTGTAAAGAAAGGTTAAGTCCCAGCTGTGTGCGTGGACGACCTATGCAGCTGTGTGCGCAGAGGGTTTTGTAAGAAGTTAAGGGAAATATGCAGCTGTGTGCGCAGAGGCCTGCTACTGTGTGCGCGACTTAAGAGACTGAAGAGATCTGCAGCTGAGTGCACAGATCAGAACTATGATTTTGAAGAAAGTTGAAATAAAACACAGTTCTGTGGACGTAGCCCCTACCCTGGGGGTGAACCACATTATATCCGGTGTTGTGGTTCTTGTGCTGTTTCTATTTCTGTTTGTTTTCACGCATTAATAACTGTATAAATCTGATAAGTAAGATCACTGTTAATAAATAGCTTCGCTGTGAATTCCCTGTAGTGGGTTGAGCAGGTCACTGTATGTTTATTTATCTGCAAAGTTATTTAGATATAAATGTCGGAGCTCTGTGTTTATTGATTATAACTTGTTAAAGGACAAGGTACAGTAATCTCCCTCTCTGCTTGCAGAAACCTGATTCTGCGGCACCCCATAGCTATTTCGGGTGAGACTGCAACATGTTCGCAGGTTGTTGTCGAAAGGGCCAACACTGTGGGTCTTTTGTTGGTGCGACGCAAAAGGATTAAACCCGGGTCTGCCCTATTGCCCAACAACCTTTTCCATATTGCATCTTACAGGAAGTCTATTGCATCTCTCTGAAGGAGGTAAAATAGCATGACATAGAGCAATATTCTTTCCTTTCTGAGTGTCAGGTGAGTTTCCAGCAATCTTCCTAGCTTCCAGTTTGGAAGTAGGGACTGAATCTAGATCTGATTCACCCTGAATCTTAATGTCATAAACTGATATAGATGGATCTGCAATACTAGTAGAAGCTGGAAAAGAAGTAGATGCAATTATTTTACCTTCCCTTTCAGGTGGTTGTTGAGAGTGCACTAGTTCTGAAGGAGCCATGAAATGTGAGAACTCATATGAAGCATGATTTACAGTACCCTTTGCTATGATGCTCCCAGTAGAGATATCTGTGATCTCTACTGAGTCAAGACCAAAGATCACTTGCTTTGGAGATCCAATATGGGTCATCTGATAGACAGATAACAGGTTTGAAGCTAGGGAGGGAACAAATAGTACATCTTTGAACCTTCCATGTTCAAGTTGGATAGAGCCCTTCCCTTTTGTTTTGACTACAATGTTGATTCCCATCTGAATACTAGGACCATCAAAGGACTGATAAGAAGAGAATGATTCTATGGATGCAGCCATATGGTTGGAAGCTCCAGAATCAATGAGGAATACAGGTGTTGATGTGCAGCAATCCTTCAATGCATGTCCTTTCCTTTGGTATTCTTCTTCTTCTTCTTCAGAGTCTTTCTTCCTTGCGCTAGCAGGTATAGAAATGTTGTGCTTTTTCAAGAGAAGGGCCATTTCATCAAGTTGTCTTCTCATACAGGAGCTTTCAAAATGGAATCCCCTTCCACAGTAAGAGCAAAGGACCTTGCCTTTGCCATTCTTCTTGCTTCTCTTCGAACCTGAAGGTTCTTTTGATTGCTCTTTCTTCACAGGGGACTCATCTCTTTGCTTTCCTTTGTCATTAACTACCTTATCTCCTCTTGCAGCTAGAGCTAGATCTTTGGGAGATCAGATGATCCCCATTTGGATCAATTTATCATTCTCAGAAATAAGAGATTGGATGAAGGCATTAAGAGTGGGCATCTTCCAATTTGGAGTAGTGAGCCTTACTGTTTGGAAGGTGGATAGAAAGACTGAGTAGTCTGCATTGAGCTTTGTGAGAATGGCAAGGATGAGTTGATCTTCATCCTTCTTCACTTTACATTGCTTCAACTGATATATCAGGTTCTTGAACTTTGAGAAGAATTCATTTAGAGATTCGAAATTAGATGGATTGAGAGTAATCAGATCATTTTCTAGCTGATGGATCCTCATCTCATCATGCTTATCAAATAAGGAAGAAAGCTTGTCCCAAGCCTCCTTGGGAGTATCCAAGTCTTGGATGTGAAATCGAAGATCTCTAGAGACTGAGGAGAGAATGAGACCAATGGCTTCATCAAGCCTGTTCATGTACTTAGCTTTGTCTTTATCTGATTCTGGCTCTTCCTCTGTTTCTTCTATGAGTCTGAAGAGATGCTTGGTGCAGAGCAATACTCTCATGTCATCCTTCCATTGGTGATAGTTGAAGGGAGTGAGAGGCTCTATTTGATGAGCCATTTCGAATGCAATAGGAAGAACTGAGCTGTTGTAGCGAATGCAGTGAGAAGAAGGGCTGCTTGTAGCAAATGCTGTAAGAGAAGCTGATAACCTGTCACACAATCAAAAATACAAAGTAAGTTCAACAGTCTGCACTTTTGGAATTTCCTTCACACCCAGCATAGTTGATCAAGCAAGCTTGATCAACAATTTCTTAACTTGGGATATTAAGTGGTAAATTCTCCGCTTCTGGTGTAGTACTGGAAAAAAAATTGATCTGGCTGGAGATCTGAGGAGGAGAGGAGTCTTGTCCACTGAGGCTCTGATACCATGTAAATTTGAGCATATATATCTGTAGACAAATACACAACTCACAAAGAAGATCTCACGATTTACTCAGCAATTGAAGAATGAAACAGTGCAAAAGGATTGTAGCTGTGAATGCTTTCATTAATCAAAAAAGTAATCCGATGATAATTACAAAGAAGTAAAATGGATTTAATAGCCACAATCAATTCGAATCCACATGAGGAAGTTCAAATTGATTAGACTCTACTTGACTGTAGGTAACCAATACCTTATCTAAATCACTATCGGAGGACTCAGTGGTTAACTGACCTTGTCTAAACCATAACCGGAGTTCATCGGAGCTCTAAAACACAACTAAAGTGTTACATTCAGTGTTGACTAAGGTTAACTGACTGTGGTAGGTGAGAAATGCGCCCCACATGTGTGCAGTCAAGTAAACCTAGCGCTAACTGAATGTAGAGGACTTGAACTAAATGTAACTGACTCCTAACTTAGCTTGACTAGTCATTAACTGAAGTGAACTGACCTTGGTTGGTTTTGGCACTCCCAGTGGCTTACTAAATTGTAGGGATTGATCTAGGAGACTCCTAAACTTATGCAATCAAGTGCAGTAAGTGGCAGTGAGCCTCAATTAGTGTTCCCCACACTTTAGTAACTGAAACATGTGCCCCAATTAGGTCAAGTGGACCCAATGGTGTTAATGACTATAAATAGACTGGATGGACTCTCGATTTAGACATGACTCGCAATTTAAACATATGACCAAATTTGGACAAGGGAGGATTAATAATCCTAACAATTGTGTGGATTGTATTGCATTTTATCCACCCTATAACCTAATGGTACTAGTGGCTCAATACTAATAAATGGGAATAATGGGTCCTACATTAGTGCATCACAATTGATATAATATGGTGAAAATATTGCATTTTATCCACCAGATAACCTAATGGTACTAGTGGCTCAATACTAATAAATGGGAATAATGGGTCCTACATTTGTGTATCCCAATTGATATAATGTGGTGAAAATATTTAAAGCATACATGTTTCAAGATAACTTAATAAATTGATGGCCCAATGACAGCATCACACAATTTTTAGTGCTCAAATAAGGTCAATTGCATCGAGCGACAAAATGATTTCTGGATAACTGAGTATATCAGTGGCTTGATAATGTCATCATTGAATAATCTGCCACTTAATGGCATGTCACTTGCTAACATGTCATATTTTATCATGTTACATGTTGATACGGCACTAATTGATGTGTAGTTGTTGGCATTTATACCACCTCTAATCTTAAGTCCTAATTATACCACCTTTATTCATTTATATCTTAAGTTATATTAATTAACATAGATATGATATATTATATTGGACTAGATCCCTAATAAATATGATTAGTTTCCATGAATATTATGGGTGGTTATATCATATTTTACTATTCAATTATGTATCATCTTAATAAAATTCTTCATCATGGTCACAATTGTCAAATATTTTGTATTTTATGGACTATTATGGGTGGCTATATCATATTTTACTATTCAATTATGTATCCTCTTAATAAAATTCTTCATGATGGTCATAATTGTCAAATATTTTGTATTTTACGTGTGTTTTGATGATGTCTATACATTTTAGAGAGAAATGGAAACATTCAAATGATTCTTTTAAAATAAATCAGAGATAAGTATATTTCCATTTCATTTTGAAATACCGTTAAAATGTGTGAGAGAATGTAACCATTGATTCATTGAAGTGTGGAGTAAGTTATATGTTAAGCACATGGGTTTTTAGTTGTATATAAAAGAGTATGAGCTAGGTGCCACTATAATTGAGTTGAGAGGTTCCCCTTGGGATTTAGGTGAGTGATTCCTCTTCACTTGGTGTGGGGTTTGTGCCTCACTTAGTGAGGAGCACATCCTAATTGATTTTATCTCTCTTTCAAGTTTAAGTTTGCAACCAAGGGCCTATATACCCTCTTCCTAACCTTATTTTCTCTTGTTTTTTGAACAAATAAAATTCCTTAATCCCTTACTTGAATTCCTATGAAACCTTTGTTGGAATGGGTGCAATCCACCTAATTAATCTTCTATTTCTCTTTCAAGTTTAAGTTTGTGACCAAGGGACTATACACCCTCTTCCTAACCCTATTTCCTCTTGTTTTGTAAACAAATAGAATTCTTGAATCCTTTACTTGAGTGCCTATTGAGCCTTTGTTGGAATGGGTGCAATCCACCACCTCACCTAGGTCATTGTGAAAGGAAGTGTCCTCTCTATTAATTTTCTTGCCCTCATTTGTCCTATGTATTGTAATAAATTTAAGTGCATGAGTAGTAAGGTATAATTTCTTTTGGGATAAATAATTCATTTTTATATTGTTCAAATCATTCACTCCAATCTGGATTTGAATAATAGCTCGGGTAGCTTGCACTAATTTCTTGTGATGTGATTTTTTTTATAATGTACTTTTCCCATGAATCCTTCCTATGAACTTTCTTTTGTAACTAAGGAGACATGCACGTTTAGGTTTTCTAGCTAAAATATAATGATTTATTGTCTAGTATTGGTGAAAGCATAGATTCAATGATAATGGGAAAATATCAAAGAAAAAGGAAATCGAGGAACCAACTATGCCTAAATCCAATTCCATCTTCAATGATACATCTCCCAATGTAGGTGAATATTATGACCACATATTTGGAAATATACTCAAAACATACTAAACATATCCCTCCTCACCAAAACTACCTCCGTAAAAAGAAACAAAAGGAATAATTGACCTCGTTCATATCAATTATATGGTGCAAAATCCAAAACTATATAAAAATGCAACAAGAGAAAATTTCCTTTCATGCCCTAGCGTAGTTATATGGTTAATGAAGAGAGAAAACATTAAGGAATGAAACATATACTCTAATTGTGGAACAAATATTGGATAATATTCCCTACACACCCTCAAGTTAATTTGCAAGCTTCCATCCCTAAGGTAACGTTGGATAAAGAGTTTGTGTAGGGTTTTTTATAGAAAGAATGACACTATGAAAATCATTAAGAATCAATAGGAGCAAGGGAGATAATTTCAAAAATCCCCATCAAATGTGTATCATGCTTCTCACTTACCTCAGCTAGTGAGGGATGTGATCATGTCAATGAGCATGTTATATAGAGAAAAATATTTTTGTCATCTACATGAGTGTGGCACCTTTTACACAACAAGTGATAAATAAAGGGTTTGCATTCAACTATGCATGCCATTATCAAGAACCATAAATTTGGCTATCAAGAAATATGTGGAGAACCTAGGAGACAAATGTTAGTATTATTAATCCTCCCTTGTCCATGTACAATAATCTATTTGTCAGTTTCCTAGATTAGTATGTTATTATCATTTTCATTAGTGTATGGATATATTATATGGGGCCCATTGGCCACTTGATACGCCCTCATGCATCAATCTAGGAGATCCAAAGACCATTCCATATATTTTAGGAGATCACTCTGAGTTACGGGATTTCCACCATTAGTTCACCCTAGTTAGTGTTGAGTCATACTCTGATGGTCCACATTCATTTCACCCTCAATTATCCTAGATCCTCCTTTGCATGATTTAAGGAGATACGCCCCTTTTCTCACCTACCATGGACAGTTAACTAACTGTTAGTTGTTTCAGTTGTCTGGAGTTGCACTAGTGAGTCTTCAATGGTGATTATTCCTAGGTTAGTCATGTCTAGATTCCGTCTAGAGTCATGGATTCAAAACACTCCTAGAGGATTTGAATTCCCTCTTTTGTATTCTAGATGTATTACATATAGTTTAATTAGAATTGTGTCCAATTATTGCTGCAAAATTTATCTTTTTTGTCTTGCTAATTTCATTGTGCATGTTTATTAATTTTTCAATGTGAAATTAATCTCATTCGTTCTTATTTCATTGTGAGGTTCAATCTAGCCTGTACATATTGTGGAATTGATCATTTTACATGGTATAAAAGCTCTACATAGTTTTTTAACCTTTGAATTGAGATTTTTATGCAGTTTTTGTGAAGAATTCAGAAGAATTGTGCTACTCCTAAAGCTAGAAAATGGAGAATTCATCCTCCTTGAAAAAAAGGATCCTCCCACCTTTCAATTACATGGATTGTAGGGTATATATTCATATTTTGTTGTGCAACAAGGGAATGTATAAGGTAACAATGGGAAATGAAGTCGAACCCCAACATCCTTTAGAGAAATCAAAGTACTTGAACAAATTGGATGAAGCCTTTGGTTTCATGTGTATTCATATCTCGAGGGAGTTTCTCTTCCACCTTGATGGATTAAAAACCCCTAAGGAAGTATGGTTGAAGTTCGAATCATTATTTGGAAAGAAGGATGATCTAAGAGGCCACATTTTGCAAAATGAATTGATTTCTCTTAAACCCAACAATTTTGAAACCCTCCAGCATTTTTTTGCCAAATTCAAGGCTTTGGTAATGTAGTGCAAACAATGTGGAATTGACAAGAAGGATGAGAAATTGGTGCTATCCATTTTGAGTAATATTGTCCTAGAATTTTTAGTTTTTGTTTCCACCTTCCACTTAGGGAGACTGACAACCCCAAACTAGTGAATTCCCTCACTTGATGCATTCACAAAATCCCTCATCCAAGAACAAGTTAAGTTGATCCATATGGGATCCCTGAAATCCTCCAAGAAACAAGCTCTTTTGGATGGGGATACCAAGAATGCACAAGAAAAAGGGGAGCAAAAGGGGAAGGACAAGATGAAAACTGAAAACAAACCAAAGGAGAAGAAAAATCCTTCAGATGGAGCCTCGAGTTATAAGAAGGATAATTAGAAGAAGTTTGAAAATACCAAGTGTCTGTATTACAAGAGAGAAAACCATCCAGAGAACCCATGTACGAAGAAAACTATAGATCAAATTTCAAGACTTCTTGAGAAGAATAATATTTCCCTCCAAGAAGGCACAAGGAAGATTGATTCTGGAAGAAAGACTGAAGATCATGAGATATGTCATGCACTAAAGGTTGGATTCTCGCAATCACAAGCCTTCCTCATTAATTAAGGATCCTCCAACCACATGGTTTCCTGCAAAGATTCATTTTCTTCTCTAGATCTCATTGGTGGTCCTAGAATACACATGGGAAATGAATCTCAAATCCCAGTTGTTGGGAAGGGTTCAGTTCATTTCAAGCATGGACTGTTCAATAATGTCCTTTATGTGCACTCCTTCGCAACAAATTTGTTGTATGTTTATCAGATGACCTGCACTAGTTCACCAAAGTGAGTTGTATTTGAAACTAAAACAATTAAGATCTCAGATATCTCTACCAGGAAGCCGATAGTAAAAGGTTCTAGAAACCATGCCTCCAAGGCATATGAGTTCTCACATTTTTTTCCATACTCACATCAAAGTTCCCTATTGAGATTCGGCCATCTGAACTTCAAGTACCTCCAGCAACTGCACAATGAATAAATGGTTGAGGGATTTACTCTCATCGATTCCTATCAAGGTATCTGCAATGGTTTCTTGGCAGGGAAGCATCTAGAGTGAAAGTATGATGTTGGTAAGGTAATAAGAGTTCACTCCACACTTGATTTTATACATAGTGATGTCTCCATACCAATGCATATAGAATATATGAATGGATCCAGATACTTTCTGACCTTCATTGATGACTACTCCAAGTATTGTTGGATCTACTTTCTTAAGCAGAAGTCTAAGGTGTTTGAGACTTTCAAAATTTTCAAACCTTAGTTCAGAACACTCTTGGGAATAAGATCAGAGCACTCAAATCATACAAAGGAGGATATTACATCAAAAGAGAGTTTCAGTAGTTGTGTGCTTCAAAAGGTATTCAAATTCAACATTCAATCCCATATACACCAAAACAAAATGGTGTAGCTGAGAGGAAGAACTGGTCATTGAAAGCGATGGCCACCTACCTTCTTAAAGCAAGGGATATTCCACCATATTTATGGGATGAAGAAATGAAGTGTGCTTCATACATCCAAAACAAAGTACCTCACAATTCATTGGTTGGGGTCACTCCATTCGAAGAACTGATGGGACATAAGCCTAATGTCTCACATTTGAGGGTTTTTTGCTCCAAAGCATGGGATAGGATCCCATATGCCAATAGAAAATCCTTCCAACCCCAAAGTGGAAAATGCATTCTATTGGTATATGCATATGATGCAAAGGCTTATAAGTTGATGGAGATTGCAACAAGGATATGCTTCATAGAGCAGAGTGCCCAATTCAATGAAGATCCATTGCATGATCTACATCCAGCTGAAGAGGAAGGTATAAATGCTCAACCTACACTATTTTCATATGATGATATTTCTATTGATGTTTCATATTCAAAATTTGAGGATGAGGACCAAGAGGAACCAAATCTTGATATTGAGAATGAAGAACAAGTATATCGAGATCCATATCTAGCTCACGCTCCCAATCCAAGGCCTAAATCGGATAAAAAAACTCATTGAATATTTTGGGAACAATGTTGGAGATCCATCTGACAAAAGGATAACCAGATCTCAATTTCAAGATGAGAGCCTTGCGCTATGTCATACAAATCCATTTCTCCCAAAGAGGTGCTACATGATGTTGGGGTCTGATCCATAATCCTATAAAGAGGATTTCCATGATCCTAGGTGGAAAGCAGCCATGGATGAGGAATATGATTCCCTACATAACAACAAGACATGGGATCTTGTCTCCTTACCTCCGGGGAGAAATATTTTCCAGTGCAAATGGATCTACAAAACCAAACTAGCATCGAATGGATCTACTACCAGGTACAAGGGTCGGTTAGTTGCAAAGGGGTATTCACAAGTTCATGGGTTGTACTATAATGTAACATTCACCCCTATTGAAAGAATGGATTCCATAAGGCTGGTTTTGGTCATTCCAACTTTGAAGAAATGGGAGGTACATCACATGGATGTGAAGAGTTCCTTCCTCCATGGTGACTTGGAAGAAGAGATCTACATAAGACATCCTAAGGGGTACATTGAAGATTCCTCCTTGGTATGCAGACTAAGGAAATCTATATATGGGCTCAAGCAATCCTCGAGGGCATGGTATGCCAAAATGGATGCCTTCTTACTGTCATAGAAGTTTGAAAGGTGCAATTTTGACTGCAATGTCTACATGCAGTAGAAGGGAGGTTGCTTACTATTGATTGTATTGTATGCAGATGGCTTTCTCATCACCAATGGTTCAACTACTATATTGAGGGACATCAAGCCATCTTTGGTCACGGATTTCTCCATGATATATCTAGGGCTTCTGAGGCATTTAATTGGCCTTAAAGTGAATAAAAAAGATTCATATATCATGATTTATGAGTCCATATATGTAGATTATTTTCTCAAGAGGATCCATATGACTAATTGCAAAGAAACATCCTTCCCCTTCCGATCTGGCATTAGATTAGAATAAGGTGGTTCTACACCACTGGTCGACAGCACTCTCTACATATAGTTGAATGGTATCTTATTGTACCTTACTCATTTGAGACCAAAATTTTCATATGTTGTTAGTGTTGTTTCTAGGTTCATGCAGGAACCACGTGATCTATATTAAAGGGAAGAAAAGTGCATCTTGCACTATGTGCATGGTACTAGAGAGTTTGAGATTCACTATTATGTTGGTGCTCAGCTAGATATGGTTGGTTTTGTTGACTTAGACTGGGTTGGAGACAGTATTGATAGAAAATATACTTCAGGTTTTATGTTCATTTTGGGATCAAGACAAATATGTTGGTCAAGCAAGAAGCAAGTAGCTCTTTCTCTCTCTTCAGCTAAAGTAGAGTATCAGGGTATTGAATGCAGATATTCAAGCAATTTTGTTACATGGGGTTTTGACAGATTTTGGCTTTCACACTTCTCCTTCAATAGACATTTTTTGTGATAATCAAAGTGCAATTAAAATTTCCAATGATCCAGTATAGAAGCAGTGGACAAAACACATAGAAGTCCATATGCATTATATCTAGGAACTAGTGCATAATAAGAGTATCATTTTTCATTACTTCCCTATAGAGGATTAGGTTGCAGACATATTTACAAAATCTTTCACTAAGAAGAGGTTTTTTTTATCTCGGGTCTGTTCTTGGTGTGAAGGTTTGATTCAATTATTTAGTTCTTGGTCTAGTGTTCATTTTGAGGGGGGCGGGGTTCCCGTGAGGTTTTCCCCATTTCCTCAGTTTATTGAGTGGTTATTATCATTATTTGTATGGGTGACCTTTGGTTTCAATTGCCAAGAACCAGGTTTTCCAAGTTTGGATTAATGGGGGGTGCCAGGATAATTAATCCTCCCTTGTCCACCGCCATAGTTTATTTGTTATTTTCCTAGATTAGGATGTCATTATCACTTTCATTAGTGTATGGAGATATTATCTGGGGACCACTATCCACTTGATGCATCCTCGTGCATCAATCTAGGAGCTCTAGAGACCAATCCCTATATTTTAGGAGATCACTCTGAGTTACAAGAGTTCCACCATCAGTTCACCCTAGTCAATGTTGAGTCATGCTCTAATGGGACACATTCAGTTCACTCTCAGTTATTCTAGCACCTCTTATGCATGATTCAATTATATAGACGCCTTTCCTCACCTACCATGGTCAGTTAACTAACTGTTAGTTGTTTCAATTGTATGAAGTTGCACAAGTGAGTCTTTAGTGGTGATTATTCCTAGGTTAGTCATTCCTGGAGTCGGTATGGATTCATTGATTAAAATAAATCCTAGAGGATTCAAATTCCTTATTTTTTATCATGGATGTATTACATATAGTTTAATGATAATTGTGTCCAATTATTGTTGCAAAATTTATCTCTCTTGTCTGATTAATTTCATTGTCCATGTTTATGAATTTTTCACTGTAAAATCAATCTTCTTTATTCTTGTTTCACTATGAGGTTCAATCTAGCTTGAATATCTTGTGGAATCGATCATTTTACAACAAATCCCTTGAATCTCATATAGAAACATTCCTACTAGAGGTATTTTGTGCATTGATTTCCTTCCCATGTACATGTTAAATGTGGCACCCTTATTTACCTCCATTGCTAGTTCATAATTAGAGGCTATGGTAGTATGAACAATCAAAAAATTATGAACCCTCATGTGACGTATTTATAGCACTTATTTATGATATCATCTTTACTTTGATTTTTTTGTTGCTTCTTTGGAATAAGTAGATGAGATGGGCTTCTACAATTTACAACTCTAAGCCTTCAAATTCCATGATCTCCCAAGTAAGATTTCTTATTATCTTAAGAAAAAGAAAAATCAAGGAGTGCATCTTGCTCATTAATCCTTGCCAAAACAGGGAGTATGCTTTTCATTTGCAAGTCAAAGTTCTTTGAATTTACATTAGTTCAATTTCATGATATAAACTTTTTTAATGTTTTCAAAAAACAAATTATTAAAGTGAGTTTTTTGAAAATTAAAACCAAATTTCAAAAAATTTAAATTTCACTCTCTACAATTTATGGTTGGTCAAAAATATTATTAATTGGATATAAATCCCAAAGGGTGTGGATTTATTTTTTAAAAACACAAAAAAAAACATTTAATATGAAATTTTGTAAAAGTGTCATGTGGCAATTTTCACATGCCATTGTTGACTTTTGTTTATAAAAAAAATATTGTTGTCACTTTTCATGTGATGTTCTAATTTTGATGTGACCAATTTTATATATTTTAATTTATTTTTTTTATGAGGACAATATGACATGGGACAAATTATATAAATTTTAATATTTTTATTATTCCTCTTTACTTTATCAATTCTTATACTCAACATAAAGCTTATTCTCCTCTTTTCAATTATCATTTCCAACATATGTGTCAATGTGTCACATTTTTCCTGGTCTATATACCACACCATCATCTCCTCCCAAAATCTCCTCTCTTCATCTACACCATATGGAGAGATTTCAATACCAATATTCTCTCTCAATTCCATAACCTTCTTCACAAAAATAAACTATATTGCAAAGAAAATATTTTCAACATAACATTATATCAATGGCATACAACTAAAGTAGATAAATTCATTTATCTACTAAATTCCCTTCCAACATAGGCAGGGAGTTGGCTACTATCTAAATTTCTTTTGTATATTATATCTTCTTTATTACAAGTAAAATAAACGTCATGTTGTTTTTAAATGCACATTTACAAAGATAGAATGATTTAAAAATAAAGAACCTCAAACATAAATAAAATTCTTTGATACATTTCGGATAACTACAAAATATACACACACATGCCTTTCTTATTCCGTATTTATATATATTTATCATCAAAATTTCTTATTAGGCCTCATCTAAACTAAGGCATTGCTACTCTATTTATAATATGTCAACTGTGCATACTATACATTCACAAATTTATCCTTCATTGGTTTCAAATTTATTGAGTCTACAAGTGCTTTTAGTTTACTTAGATTGAAAATTTTGGTTGAGTTTATTTTGGATAGATTTTAACCAATTTAATATCATATTTATCCAGGGGTTAGATTAATTTGTTTTTACTAATATCGTTAATCATTTGGTTATTTATGTTTCATTAAATGTTCAATTTAAATCCCCTTGAATGAGGCACGCTAACATATATCAACATGTTTCACTAGAAATGCCAACCATAAATATCAACATGGTTCACCATATATATACATATCTAAGTCTATCACCAACCATAGCTAAGTCATACATAGATTTAAAACTTTTGTTTAAATGAAGATAAAAAAAAAATGCTTATTAAACTTTGATCCTAAGCAATATAGAGAAAATTGGAAACATCTCTCAAAGTCATCAAATCGATCGTTGTAATTTTGATAAGGAAAAATTAGTAAAATGATAAACTTCAAATCCATCACCTATAAGAAAATAGTGGTCAAATAGTCCTGTTAGGCCTATATGAAAGTTGTTAAATTATTGAACCATTGATCTATAGGAAAATGAGAGCAATTGAGAGGTGGAATTTTGCAGTGGAATATCAAGAACAATGTACACTGAACAAGACAAATTTGAGACAAATCTGATAAGAATTGATCAGTAAATTACAACATTAATCTTCATTAATTCAGCAGTAATACAACGGTGTTACAATACGTAGAATTTGAATCATCTGGATAAGATTCGAATCTACCAACTAAATAGTTAACTAGGAGTGTTTAAATCACTACATGGGAGCCCTAATCTAACTCCTGATGTCTAAATCAGTCCGACAATTAGTTAAACTAGTCAAACCAATCAAACTAATGAGGTAGGTGGAAAAAGAAGCCACTTCCCCATGTAGCCATGAAAAACTGGCACTAGACTAACTAAGAGTGATATAACTGAATGTAAATAGAGACTAACTCAACATAATTGCTTACCAACCATGACCAACTGATGGAGGTCGTTGGTGGAACTCATAGTGGCTCCCATAATGTATGGATTGGTATCAGAGGCACATAAACTCATGCATGAACATGCAGTAAGTGGTAGTTAACCTCTATATGTTCTCCCCATGCTCTAGTATAGTAATAACGTCCCCCTAAGCTAGGCAAAATGATCAAATATACTATATGTGAACAAGGGAGGATTATATAATCCTAACACCCCCCCTTAATCCTAACTTGGACAACTTGGGCCTTGGAAACTAGGCCAAAATTCACCCATAAAAAATAAAATTGTGTAATAAACTAAGGAAAATGGGGAAAACCTCATGGGAGAAAACCCCCCTCAAAATAAGCAGGAACAGGAAAAACAAGCTATACTTAGGAGAGAATTTTTCTCTTTGGGTAATAACTTGCAAAAAAAATTGATACAATTTGTAGCACTATGCAGCAACATCCTGAAGTTGTGCATGTGACCCTCTCAATGTTCTTCTGATTTGATGGATGTTGTATGTGTTTCTTCTTTATGGAGGAGGAATGAAATGATCAATTTTGTTCTTTTGTGGGCCAAATGGTTGATCATTCGCTATCATCAAGTAACACTTTCCTAGAAGTTTGTTGCACCACTCTATAGATAGAGAAGTTGTGTGAGAGAGTGCAACATACTCATTATGATACTGGGACCTTGTTCTCCTTTTGTCTTCTGGATTCCCAGCACCATCCCTAGTTGCTCCAATGAGCTTTTGGGCCCATTTAGGCTTGGGCCACTGATTTGGGATGGGAGCTGGATATGGATCTAGATTCCCATGAGGTACAACCTCAATATCAATATCATGTTGATCTTGTTCCTCTTCATATGAATCTGAAACATGTGACAAAATATCATCATCAAAAGAAAATGGAAGAGTGTTTATACCTTCTTTTACTTCAGATGGTGGTAGATCAAGCAGCTAGTATTCTTCAAACTTAACACTTCGCTCTATGAAAAATTTCCTAGTTGCAAGTTCCATCAACTTATATGCTTTTGCATCGTCAACATATCCCAGCAATATACATCCACTACTATGGGCTTGGAAGGCCTTTCTCTTATCCATGGGTATTCTTGCCCAAGCTTTGGAACCAAAAACTCTCAGTGAGAGACATTAGGCTTATTCACATGCAGTGCTTCGAAAGGAGTGGCCCCAACCACTGAGAGACATTAGGATTATGCCCATGAATGAAGCATAGTTTACATCTTCATCCCAAAGATAAGGAGGAAGATTCTTGGCTTGGAGAAGACAGGTTTCCTTCTCCTTCGATGATCTATTTTTCCTCTCAGCCACACCATTTAGTTATGGTGTGTATGGAACTGAGTGTTCCATTCCAATCCACTCTGATTCACAATAATATTGAAAATCTCTTTTAATGTATTCACCTCCATTATCTGATCTAATGGAATTGATATTTTTTGTGAAACTATTCTCAATCAAATCTTTAAAACCTTTTAAAATTTCGAATACTTCTTATTTCTATTTCATGAAATATACCCAACGGAACCTTGAACAACCATCAATAAAAGTAAGGAAATACTTGGAACCATTGTTTAATGTTATAGGCATAAGTAATGAAACATCATTGTGTATCAGATCAAGTATAGAGGCATATCTAGTTTCCTTCCCAACTTTGTACCTCTTCTCTGGATACTTACCTACCAAGCAACTAGGACATACTCCATCTGATGTTTGCATGAGAGGAAAGCCTTCAACCATTTTTTCATTATGGGGTTGCTGGAGATATTTGAAATTGAGATGCCCAAATATCTCATGACATAGCTTTATGGTGTTGTTGGCATGATTCACTAAAGTTGTTGGATGTGAAACAGGAAGAAAATGGGAGAACTCGTATGCCTTTGAGGCATGGTTAGAAAACCCTTTCGCTATGAGATTTCTAGTAGATTTTTCTATGATTTCAACTGAGTCAGAGTCGAATGTAACTCTCTTGGGAGATCCTATATGGTTCATATTATAAACAGACAACATATTTGTTGCAAGAGATGGCACATAGAGAACATTATTGAACTCACCATGATGGATTTTAACATAACCTCTCCCAGCAGCTGGGATTTGGGAGTCATCTCCCATGTGAATGCTAGGTCCTCCTGATAGAGTGAGAGTGGAGCATGATTACTTGGAGGAAATCATGTGGTTGGATGCTTCTGGATCAATCAAGTAAGATTTCGACTGAGTGAGTCCTACCTTCAAGGCATGGCATCTCTCATGATCTTATGTCGGTTGTCCAGCATCAGACTTCTTTGCTCCTTGTGGGAGGGGAATATGGTTCTATTCAACGGGTGTTGAAAATTGGTCGATTGTATTCTTCATGCACTGACTCTCTGGATGAAAGCCTCTCATACAGTATGGACATCTAGTCTTCTCGAATTTCTTCATTTTCTTGGAACCCGAGGCTCATTACGAAGATCTTTGATTCTCCTTTAGCTCCGAATCAGTAGATTTGGGCTCCTTCCCTTTGTGTTTTTCTCTGGATTTCGCATTGTTTGAGTATGAAATTAATAGTGCTTGATTATTGGAGGTTTGAATCACTCCCATTTGAACCAATTTATCTTCTCTTGTATTAAGGACTCGGCAAAAGCATCTAGAGAAGGCATATTCCAATTGGGGATGGAATCTCTTCTATAATGGAATGTAGAGACAAAGATAGATCACTTAGATCCAAGCTTTCTCAGTACAGGAAACACAACCTTCTCATATTTCCTCTCTAATCCACATTGTTTGCATTGCAATACTAGTGACTTGTATTTTGTAAAGAATTGCTGAATAGATTCGAAACTGTTGGGTTGTAAAGTAATGAGATCATTCTCCAATATGTGCCCTCGAAGCTCATCTTGTTTTCCAAACAAAGATTCAATATTTTTCCAAGCTTCCTTTGGAGTCTTAAGTTCCTCAAGGTGGAACAAAATATCCCGATAGATATAAGTACACATGAAGTCGAAGGCCTCATCAAGGCGATTCAAAAAATTGTTCTTCTCAAAATACTATTGGGGTTCAATTTCTCTTCCCATAGTCATCCTATACAAGCCAAGATTGTGCAAGGATACCTTCATATCTTCCCTCCAATCAAAATAGTTGAAGGGTGTAAGGATTCAGGGTACGAGAGCTCAAGAATCCATTTTTTTGTATGCTGAAACAGTCAATTCCTCAAGAAGCCACGTAGGTACCTACAAATATCACTACAAAACCAAAATCAGTTCACAATCATGTCAGATTCAAACCTTTCCACCTCGACATGTACACTTTCTCAGAGTTCGTCACATCTGGATAGACTTCTCTGAACAGAATACAGAGGGAGAAAGTCTCTCATTCCATAATTTATGTGGAAACTCAATTTCTTTTGGTGTACAATGGAGATCGGACAAGACTTGCTGCTAGCAAGAACAAGGCTCCGATACCATGTTAAATTATTAAACCATTGATCTACAGGAAAATGAGAGAAATTGAGAGGTGGAATTGTGCAGTGGAATATCAACAATGTACACTAAACAAGACAAATTTGAGACAAATATGATACGAATTGATCAGTAAATTACAACATTAATCTTCATTAATTCAGCAGTAATACAACAGTGTTACAATAAGGAGAATTTAAATCACGTGGATAACATTCAAATCTACCAACTGAATAACTAACTATGAATGTATAAATCACTACATGGGATCCACTAGTATAACTCCTGATTTCTAAATCAGTCCGACTGTTGGATCTAGGGACAGCAAGGAAGAATTTATGCAAAATTATTCCTAAGTATGGAGAAGAGATAAAGGAGAAGAGGAAGGAGTTATGACCAAAGAAGCAACATAAAGGAAAGAAGAGGAAGGATGTTGTGACAAAGGAAGTGAAAGAGAGGAAGAAGAAGAAGAGAAGGCGTTGGAAGAAGAAGTTGTGCCAGATAAGTAAGCCACAACAGAAGAATGGAGTGCGACATGGGATAGTATGAC
Organism: Pseudotsuga menziesii; assembly: GCA_001517045.1. Lineage (NCBI taxonomy): Eukaryota > Viridiplantae > Streptophyta > Pinopsida > Pinales > Pinaceae > Pseudotsuga > Pseudotsuga menziesii. The sequence goes on from LPNX010095694.1 coordinate 58,432, forward strand.
AAAATATCAGCAGAAGAAGGCGTGCAAGTAGAATAATGGTTCGAAAACAAAAGCAATGCATAATACTGAGAAATTGGCAGGCCTTAACGATCGTGGGTATGGCTCAGCTAGAGGCAATGTAAACTGCACGCATGAAGACATATTTTTAAGTCAGGTCATTAGTGCCTCCCATTAGGTGTTTCTAGAATAGGAAAGGCCCTGGTGGCTGGATATAGTAAGTCAGTTGAGATAGCGACAGTAATGAGTCTGTAATGAGTCTGAACAGAGTCTGTATCAAGTCGTATTGAGTCTGTATCAAGTATGTAGGGAATCAGTACTGAGTCTGTAAAGGGGTTATAAAATAAGGAACCCAAGTTGTATGTGGGTTAGATATCCTCCCAACAGTTAGTTTGTGTTAGACATTCTTCCAAAAGTCGGTCTATGTTATAAATTCTCTCTCTAGTTAGTTGTTATGGACTGTAGTTGGCTGAAAAGCGTGGTGGATCTGTAATTGTTGAGTGCATCATAGTAAAGGATCTACGGTCGAGGGCGCACAAGAGTAGGAAAGGTTGAGTCGATCTAGGATGTGTGTAGATCATTAGTAGAAGTAGAGTAGTAAGAGAAAAAAGAGAAGATCAGAGAGCATGAGAGCGAGGAAGAGACTGTAAAGTTAGAGAATAAGAACTTAAGCAGAGTCTACAGCTTATTGCGCAGACAAAAAGTGCATCTATTTCATCACGCCATATGAAGATCACCTTGTGGTTTTTTCCCAGATGGGTTTCCACATTATATTCTATGCATATGTGTCAATGCTGAAATAGATTAGATATATGTGTAAACTTTGTATTGAATGAATGATTGTAGCTTTTCTTACAAGTAAATAGATGTTTGATGGTCGCATTGTATTACTGGATATGATTATGTTGCATGTATGTTGTTTATTTACTAAAGTTTCATAAAGAGAGGTCGAGTCGCAACTTAGTTGTTGAAGCATAGTGAACACAAGTAATCCACCCCCAGACTTTGTCGGAAGCCTTGGTGCATAGCCAAGGTACTAAACACCCTCCCACCCAACTGCGAAAACGTGGTTCTGGCAGTTACCCATCAAGACAGATATCTCGAGTGAGATGACATCTACGTCACAGGTGCTGCTGACTAAGCTATGCTATGTCGAGCATATATCTTGGGCTTTGTGTGATGAGCAAAAGGGACAGAACCTGGGTCAAGATCCCTGGAAAGAGGGGTAGAGAGACACTGTTGAACCACAAAAAGACCACATATATTCATCATTCCACATACTATTTATCGCCTTATTCCATTATATCCTTCCATAAAACCATTAATATTCATCACTTTCATAATAAATATGGCTTTATATTACTATTTTCCAAATCATTTATTTTTTAGTATTTTGAGTTAATTTATGGTTAATTATTGAGAAAAATAACATATTTTCATTATACTTTAAAGTTGGGTGAGTTTGGTGATGTGTACAGATGTATTTGAAGACTTTAGCAAGCTCAAAAGTGGCCATCTAGCCTCAGATTCGAATTTCCTCTTCTAGATGTGGCTAACTTCAAGGAGAAGATCATGGAAGTGTGGAGAGAATATCTCATCCAAGATTTGGTTGAGGATTTAAAGGGATGAGTTGTAGATTTGTTGAGGATTTGGGGGGGAATGAGTTGTCTATTTGTTGAGAATTTTAAGGGATAAGTTGAGAGAATAGTGGATTTGTAATTATGATCACTTATCTTGAATTCATGTATAAATAGGAGGGCTCTCTCCTAATTTTGGTTAGAGGCCTCTCTAGTGGTTTCATGTAGAGAATGGTTCATAGTTAGTCATAGAATAGGTGTTGAGTGATATGTAATGGAGATGATGCTTAATGCACCTCCTTTGATTCTCTTCTATTAATAAAGGTTTTCAGTAGTTTCTTTCTATGAATTGTTAATATAGATTTTTAGTAATTTCTTTCTTTATGAGTTGTTAGTGTAGATTTCCAATTATGTCTTGTTTATGAATTGCTAGCATAGGTTTATCGTGAGCTCACCAGTTATTGTTATTTGCTTTGTACCTGTTATTGTTAATTGCTTTGTACCAGTTAGTGTTGATTTGCTTTATACCAGTTTATGTTTATGCAATTTTATGCTTTCATAGATTAGATTTATATTCTGAAATTTCTTGTTGTTCTAGATTAGATTTCTATTTATGTTATTTCTTGTTTTTCATGTTATTTATGCTTTTGCAAGTTTAATTTAATTTCATTTGCAAGTTTAATTCAATTTTAGTCATGTATTTTTAATTTCAGTTATAGCTTAAGTTTAGCGACACTCTGCCCCTGCATATATTTTGTCTGTACCTCACAAGTTTATGCTCTCCCTGGGTTGACAATTAAATCGTTGGAATTCTATTATAAATTGTTTAATGTTCTTGCCCAACATTTTGGCGTCGTTTCCGGGGAGGTGCTAAAAGGGATCAAAGTTTAGATAGGTAGATAGTTCATTTTTATTAGATAGAAAGGGGGAGGGAAAACTGTAAGACGCAAAGATGACTTCACCACGGAATTTCCGTGGTGTAACAGCCAGACGCATCCATGTTAGTGGCTTGCCCCAAAGCCTTGATTGTTTTTTGCAAATTGTTTATTTTCCTGCAAGTTCTTTCTTTTTCTGCAAATGCAAGTTTGTTTTATGCAAGTTTTCTTTTTTTATTTATAGTTTTGTAGTTTAAAGTTTGGATTGCTTTCATTTTTTGGCGCATTTATTTCATACTAACTTGTTTTAATTTTATATGTTCATTTTTGTTTTATACAGATTTTTGGTGCACTTTTTATTTTTCTGTTTTTTTACTAAATCATTTCGTATTGTTTCTGCATTTGTCATGTACTCGTTTTTTTCACCTCTTTTCTTTCTTTTTGCATTTGATTTTATTTTAGTTTTACGATGAGCATAAGCCTAGAACAGCTCACTCAAATACTAGCAAAAGCCGGGATCTCCTCTTCACGAGAAGAGGGGATCTTGATAGCAGTCAAAGATGTAATTACTCCTCCTAAAGAAAACAAGGAAGAATCGACATTTGAAGAATCATGCATATCAGATGAAGAACACTTATTTGAACTGGAGATTGAAGAGGATGAAGAAGGGATCTCGGGTGATCATCATGCAAATGAAAGTTACATCGACAACGGTTCCAAGGAAGTGTTAGGTTAGATCACTTTTGTTTTTTGTTTTTATTTTGTTAATTTACATTTACAATCCCCAATTTCGCATACTTTTAAATATATTCGATTTCATTTTGTGAAATTAAATTCGAATTTCTATTTAGTTTTGTTACATAGATGGCTACATTGGCAGTTTCATTACACTTAGATGATTGTGAATTTCAATTAGAGTAAAGTAGGTAGATTTTAGTTTTTATTTCTAATTCAAGATTAATGTAGGATGCTTTAATTTGTTTTAATTAATTGTTTATTGAAATTTTCATTTTCTTGTCCTATTTACTATTCTGTTTTTAAAAATAGTTTAATTCTTTAACTTTAAAAAATATTTATAAAGAAATAAAACAATTGAAATCTTGATATCTTTTCAGTTTGAATTTTCGTTTTATTTATTTTTATTGTAGGAATAAAAATAAATAAATTAGGAGTTAGCTTATTTTTATGAACAATTAGTAAACAAATAAGAATATAATAAACAAATACTAGTTTCATCTTTCCTATAGAGTTTTTTTTTAGTTTTATAATGTTTTTGTTTATTTTAAATATTAGTTTTTAAAATAAAAAAATTAGATTTAAATTATAGAGAATAAAAATAAAAACTTTACCCTTTCATCAACACTTCTTTTAACTTAGGAAGAATAAAAATCTATTTTACATTTAGGAATGCTTTAAAAACAAAGATTTAAAAAGAATATAAACATTTTATATCACATTTCTTTATTAAAGTTTTTAGATTTGTAATAGTAATTTGATAAAACCTACACCTATTAGACATTAAAGATATAATAAAAAAAATTTACAATAAAAATTATATAAAATAATAAATAAATCAAACAACCTTTCGGCCCTCCATATGAAACCTGCACACAGTCGGCCATATGAAACCTGCACACAGTCCGTCGTACGAGACCTGCACATATTCCATCTTTCGACCCAGCGTTCAATCTGCCCATTCAATCTGTGCGTTCTACTTATCGTTCGATAAGCGCGCGATCCTACAAACACAAACATTCCAAGCAAAAGATAATTTTGGCATTAGCAGAACAAATTATAATTCAGGCTGAAGTCGTTGAGTTTGGTTGAATACAGTGTGTATCAAATAATGTATTACAAAATTAAATTTAAATTTCTTATCAAGTGTATAAACAATTTGATACACACTTGTGACCGCCTTTCTCTGTGTTTATCATATTGTTATTGAGAATACATAGCAAATTGAAGAATGAAAAGAGTTAGAGGATGATATCCTTTATTTACTTTTTACATACTTGAGAATAATAGGGCTTGAAGCTGATACATAATTAAATGGAAGGCAATATTTTCAATTATCAGTAATTGCTCAATGAACAAAACAACAATTATGCATATAAAACACTGAACCATACTTACGAAGCTCTAATTCTTTACCTCAGGCTCTTATACGTTACTGCTTAGAACAATATCTCTCGATCGTTCAACTTAACATTGTTGTAATTCCGCAATTATACTAAAATCCTGATCGCAGCTATAAAATATGGAATTGATTATCCAACGAATTATTTTGAGAGGCAGGCCTTCAGAGATATCGTAGGAGTCGTGAATGTGAGGGTTGTCGAAAAGAATGAAGGGGGTGTTACATTTCTGGCTGATTGTCTGCAGAGTTTCTCCTTCCAAGCTGGCTGATTATGTCAGTTGATAATTGTCATAGCATAAGCGCCGAAAATATGATATTGTGTAGAGAGCGTGATAATTAATACATCGAGGGGCAGGAGGACCCCAGAACGCAATATTTACCCTGTCTGCCAACACATTAAAATATTTAACTATAGTCAAATAATAGTCCAACAAATCTTGCGCTTAGCGCAAAGAGAGGGATATTGTCGCCATAATTTTAACAACCAACTTGCCGGATTTGATGGATGGTTGGCCAACTCATCGAATCTGATGGATGGTTGGAAGCCACCGATCCTTGCATTCAATCTCTTATCAGCATATAAATTTAATGGCATTCATGCAACCAGTACTGTAAGCCGATCACAAAGCCTGTTTTCAGGCATTCAGTTTCTCAACCTAGCAATCTATCTCACCATTGTTACGCCGGAGGGTGCAGCCCAGATCTTTATGATCACAACGACATAGATTCCATCTCGATGGGCATTTCCTTTTAAATCCCAAATGATATGCGCATACCAGATTTGAGACCAGATTAGATGACGATACCAATGCAACCTCAGCTTTTGTCTCATTCATTCGCAAAAGACTTTATGGTGCGAAACCACTTGTCCTACCAAGGGCATGGAGATTAAATATAAAATTCCACTTGGAGCCGAATGGACCTCAAAGCGGTTTGAAATCGAGATCTAGGAGCAGTAGGATAAGCTAGTTACCCAAGTGAAATAAGTAAAATATCCATCGCTTTAAGAGAAAGTTGCAGTTACATATGCCCAAATAGTAGATTGAGCACTGTAGTTGAAGCACTAACAGCAAAAGTCAAGGTTTATTCAACAGAAGCAAAGCCAAGTGCATAGACATAACCAACAATGGTGGATCGTGCACGCTAATTTTCCAGTATTTTAATAGAACTAATATGCCACCTCCTCTAATACACAGCACGTAGGATCTATACGGCAGGGCATATATATATATAGCGATTGATTCACTTATGGAGATTAAAGCAATGGACTGAGTTTAATTTTAGGAGAGAAAGTGATACAATGAGCTTGAGTATGTTCTGAACCACAACAAGGTTAGTTAAAGGCTATGGGTTTGTGATATTTTCTTTATTTCTCTACTGCATAGGTAGTGTTTCCCATGAACAGATAACAACCAGATAGCGAGAATATGCAGTAAAAATTAAAAGAGATGGAATCTACAGTTCAATCCTATGATAGACTTCAAGAAAGATTCCTTTAGGAGAATGAGCATGCACGAAAGATGGATTTTTTTACACGGGGGGGGGGGGGGGGGGGGGAATTAAGTTTGCAATTCCAAGCAAACAACAACACAACAGCTGCAGGATCAAAAGTCTTCACTCAAAACAATGCAGCTCACAGCTGGAATACAGTTCAACGGGCTTAATTAGAGTCATCTCCAGCAATATAAATATAAATATATGGGGTTGGAAAATATTTAGAACATTTGCATTTTTAGGTAATTTTGGTTAAAATAAGGTAACACAATTTGTTGTTGTTGTTGAAAATGAGATTTATAGTGTTAAAATTGCAATTTTTTTTGCAGAAATGAATTCAGAACCCTCAATTACCTTTGGAGCACCCATATTATGCAATTCCTGATCTTCCATTGCTAAGATCATTTACTCAATCAGCTTTAATTAATAAAGCACTACTCCCTTAGCACTCCATTGTCTAGAATGTGTAATCACGCTCAAGGAAAAATGTCTACGAGCATATACCCTCCATCCTAGTTCAACACTGGATTTTTCATGTATGTCAAAAAAATTTAGGTATACCAATTGTTTGCGGCTCTAAATGGGTTTTACCTACAATAGAATTTATTAACATTGTATTTTTCATATATATCATAATTTTCCAGATATGTCAATTTGTCTTTGCTTGTTGATGCATGGATGCAGATGACCTACAGGTTCAATGTTTCTTTGGCACACACAAAAATCATATCTCAACCATTTTTGTAGTTTTTCAATCCCATCTCCGTTGGTGTAATCAACGTTAGGGGTTGGGTTGTAATCACCTTTTATTTAGTGTTTATTAGTTTACATACGCATAAATAATACATTTGCAAGTTTCAAATGTTCCATAATTATTTTAGACTTTAATTTTGAACTATATACCACTCTTACATTAAAATATCACTAAATAAAAACATGATGGAGTTAAATTGGTTTACACCTTCAATCAAATGAAGGATTGTTTTATGGTGAGACATTGATTTTGTGGGACAATATAAAGGATAGTTTATTTGCGCAAGGATAAATATGTAAAAGTTCATTATTATAAATTTTATTAGAAAAAATCACTTGATGAATATATTTAGATTATTGTATAGTGATAAATTCATAAAGTGATATTTCAATTGATTTTTAGAAGCTTGAGGATCAATATTTTATTTAAGACAATAATATGATGAAAGTTAATAAGATATATTTAAGGGGATTTGTTGAAGCTTTAAGTATGAGATTGGAGAATTGATGTTTTATTTGGAAAGAGGTTGACAATTCATTTTTCTTTGGATTATCCATTCAATCCACTTAAGGATAATAATGGAAGTATTCGCCTTGACATATTAAAGGAAAAAGTAAAGAACTTTTGAGAAACTCGGTGTAAATTTAGATGATAAGCCTTGACCCTCAGTTGCATCCGCATTTATCTTCCCAGTTCGCATGAGAATAAATGAAACATGGTAGGGATGATTGAATGATCGCTTGTCCATCTCCTCATCCTTAAGCCTTTACCATTTTATCCTGATGTCTTTCAGAAAAATTTTGACAATCTTGAAGCCTGATACAAAAATTATAAATTGAAGTATGTCTTGAAATCGAAGGAAGCTGCTGTCGCAGCTAAGCCTTCTTCTTATTTTTTATTTTTGCACAATGAGACCTAGCATATATTTGGTTTGGGGGAGGTAGGTGTTTGCTTCAGTTTTGTTATGATATTCATATAAACCATGCTTGCAAATGATTATGCAATATCAAGCTGCATTTCTTTCATTTTTTGTAATTCAGGTCCTCATTTATCTAATTAACCAATTTTCATATATGTTTAAACAATGGAGGATTATTCAGACCTCCAATATCATGGTCATTCAAACTGTTAAACTTGTCGCTTGTTTGCACACTCTAGATAGTCTTCTTTTAGAAGGGTCGACCCCGTCTCTCTTTGTTGCTCAAATGTTACATAAAGACACACTAATCTTCGTATGACTAGGCTCTAAAAAAAACTCTTCTTTTTGTTCCAATTTCTTTTTGCAGAGTAATTAAAAATTTGAAAAAAAAACAAAAACAAATAAAATCTAAATTAGTTTATATCTATATTTATCATAATTAAAATAAACATATACACATTTGTTCTTGTGGTAAATAAATCAAATAATTATAAAAAACGCTTTAAAAATAATTATGATAACATTACAAAAATAAAAATAAAATAAATTAAAAACTAATAAATAAAAAGTGTTAGGTAACAAATAAAATCATAAAATTTTAAATTTTAAATGAACTTAGAATTTTCCCAAAATTTTATGATTATTGTGCTAACTTGTTTTTTGCAAGTCACTCAGAAACAGGTTTCGACAAGAAGGATCACCACTTTCAAGTATAAAAGCATTTCATTTATTTTCTTTGACTTGGTTTGTTAAGCACATATTTTTCTGTATTTTCATTGCTCTCACAAGTTGGTTGTAGGAAAATGCTAACCTTTTGCGGATGCAAAGACGAACGAATGGCATGCATAAATAATTTTCAAAATCGCAAAATATTTTCAGAAAAATGTTCCATTGAAAACTTGAAGAAGCTGAATTTCACTATTCATGACATTTGTTGCCACAAAGAAGCCTTTCAGAAACCCATTATGCCATGTCATGATTATTTACCCTTTTTCCTTCCAAGCTTGTTCATCATCCATGTTAGAGTCTACATTTTTACTGCCTTATATATCATGACTTCCCGCCTGTATACCTTTTCTGAATCGCACATACTTTCCTCATTTTCAGTTTATCTTTTTCCTTATGAATAAAACAATTTAGCTTCATTTCCATGACTACATTGCTTTGTTATCCTTGTCATAAAAACTATTTGACCATGAGATCTTTTATCTATAGTTCTACCACTCATTATGTACAACTCGTGTTGACTGATGTGGGATTCCTTAAGGCCCACCTTTCAACAAGTCTTGCCCCATCGACCTCAGCACATTATCTGGGTTAGAGACTAGTGTTCATTTTTAGTACCTTGAGGCTTGCATGCCTTAATGGCAAGTTCTCTCGCTGACAATCATGGGAATACATCAATGTTCCTTATTCGTTAGATCCTGCAAGTGGCTCGACATCAACTCCTTTATTCACACTTTCCATGATGTACTTAGGTACCTTGGCACTCATTGACATCTGTTAGGATATTTAGACACTTAGGAGTTAGTTAAGATCAACTTGTGTATTATATCTGTTAGGTAAAAGTGTGTTTCTTTAGTATGCATTTGTAAATATTATAATCCGACGATCATGATGTGTTCTAGACATAGAGTGATCCGACGGTTCAACTTCTCTTAGACCATACCTACCATTGATCCGTCGCTTAACACCCGATTGGTCTATGATCTCTATTTAAAAAGCATAGAAGGTCATTGGCTAGTTGATCGATTATGAGAAGCTCATGTAACTTTCTTTCTTTTGCATAATAAATTGCTCCAAGTAGCTATTTGGCTGGTGCCATGGACTGTTTCCCTCTCGAGGGTTTTCACCACATGACAAACATCGGTGTGTTGATCTATGCTCTATTTGTGTGAAGTAGTTGCTCAAAGTGTTCGATATTTTGGGAGTACCCTATGTACCTGAACATGGTATTAGAGCGTTTATGAAGAGCCGCTTTCGGTTTTGATAAAGATCTGGAACCAATGTTGCCGAAACTTTGAAAGGGTTTCTGGTTCTGGATTTTCTGTACATTTGTGGCCCGTGGGAGCTATTCCATTGTGTCCGGAGTGTCGTTTCCATTGGGAAATAGTTTTCATTTCACCAAAAACCATTTTCGTTTGTTCTAGAAACACCCATTTCGGTAAATCTGAAGGTATAATGTTACAGTGACGGATTTGTTTTTTTTAAATCTCTTAGATTTTATCAGTTTTATTATTAGATATTTTCTGTTTTAGTCTCAGACTGTTGCCTTCCCTGAATGAGTATGCTCTTTTCCATGCACCTTGCGCGATCGCGACGAATCAGAAATAGTAAGTGAAAGTTTTTTTTTTTCTTGTCTTCTCGGCTACGTATGCTCTTTGCCGTGCACCTTGTGTGATCACGACAAATCAGAAACAGCGAGAAAACTTGAAAACATAGACTTTCCGGGTAAGCTAACCAAGATCTAACCCCTTTCTGTTGAAAAAAAAAATTGTTTTTGTTTTTCGTTTTTTTTTGTGATTTGCAGAGAAAAAAGGCAAGCACGGAGAACGGGAGAGAAGAGTAAAAAAAACCCCCCTTCCTCTTTTTATTCTTTTACGTAAATTTTAAACTGAGCTCACTTGGTCCAAAGTTGCTTTATTCCTTAATAAGTCTTATTAAGCTACTTTTTAGTGCATGCAATTTCTATTTTCAAGTTACTTTATTGTAAAAGTGCATCTCACATAAATAAAATAAAATAAAAAGTGAGTCACTTAAGTCTTTTAATTTATTGCCGCACTATTTAAAGTAACATTATTGTAAAAGTGAACCTCACTTATTCTACAAAAGTGATTCACTTCAAAGCAACTTTATTGTAAAGTGATTGTCAAAGTTTGATCTTGGGAAGAGGGTTTTTTTTTTTTTAGTTGGTTAAGTTAATATCTGCCATGTCACTATTGGGGACATCTTCAACATTTTCTTTGATCAAGCATAACTTCATCATCCAGAATCAGTTTTCAGTGCCGTTTGTTTTAAAATCGCATATTTTTTCGAGCTCTTTGCATCCAGATAGTTAGTTTCTATTCTTTCAACCACTATTTTACATTATGGTCACCCCTTGTGATATTATACTTACAAGTTCTAATTATTTCTCATGGAAATCTCATATGGAGGATGTTCTACGAAGTAGGGGACTTTTCAGGATAACCTCGGGGAAAGAAACATAACCCACTAATGATGATAAGAAAATTAAATGGGCAAATAGATGTGATGAAGCTCGTGGATTGATTGGGATGTCAATCTCTACTGATTTGTGATTCCACATATCTGAAATTGATGAACCTAATATAGCTTGGGAAAAGTTGGAATCTGTGTTTGGTAAACACAATGAAATTCGGAGTCATCGACTTGAGAATGAGTTGCTTTCCTTGAATCCAAATTATTTTTCATACATTTAAGACTATTTATCTAAGTATAAAACTCTTAGACTCTTATCTGCAGAATGCAAAACTAAGAAAGAAGACAAACAATGTATTTATCATATTCTTTCCAAACTTGGACCTGCATATTCTATTTTTATATCTACATTCTACTCTATGAAATAATCCTTGACTGCAGCTAGATATCAAGAGCCTAGTCTTGAATCCTTTTGTGATTCCTTAATTAGATAGCAAAATAAGCTCGTTCATATTGGAATAATTAACAATGCAGATACATCTGGGAAAGCCTTATTGTCCCAACAGAAAGAAAAGTCCAAGTTTCCCAAGAAACAGAATTCTCGTAATAATAAGCCAAACAACAAGGGTCCCAAACCCTCTCAGTCAGCTCCTTCTTTAAAACATGACAAATGATCCAAGCCAAAAGGAAAGAAGACTGAGCGTCATTGCAATTTTTGTGGGAAAGATAATCATGATGAATCTAAGTGTTTCAAGAAGATGGCAGCCTTGGAAGCAGCAATGAAAAAGCACCACATCAGCCTAGATTCGTCTTTAGAATCTAACTCTCATGGACATGCACTTTATGCTTCTGGTTACTCTTATACTCCATCTTCTTCTTCTACTTCAAATGAATGGCTCATTGATTCTGGAGCATCTTATCATATGGCTAAGGATCAAGCCATATTTTCTACTATGCATGAATGTAACACCAAACAAATATTTATTGGTGATGATAGATCTCTAAGTGTTGTAGGATATGGAACAGATCCAGTAGAAAATGGTCATTTCAGTGATGTACTATGTGTTCCAAAAATTTCTTGCAATTTGTTGTCAGTCTATCAAATTACTCATTCAGGTGAAGGTAACACTGTGACGTTTACACCTCACCAAGTTGTAATCAAGGATTTTAAAAATCCTCAAAATGTCCTTACTACTGGAACTATTGATGATATTATCAGGTTGTACAAATTTAACAACTTTGGGTCATCACCTTCTCCTTCAGTTTTTGTTGCTCGTAGTGATAACTTGAGCAAACTTTGGCATGAGCGATTTGGTCACTTAAATTATCGCTCATTGCAACAACTATGTAAAGACAATATGGTGACTGGTCTTCCGATGGTATCTTGCAAGGATGGTGTTTGTTCCAGTTGTGTACTCAGAAAACATCATCGGGACAGTTTTGACAAACGTGCCTCTTGGCAAGCCTCGGTTCCCTTGGAGCTTGTTCATAGTGACTTATGTGGTCCTCTTCCATCTGCTTCCTTTTCTGGTTTCAAATATTTCTTAACTTTCATTGATGACTACTCCAGACGCACTTGGGTTTACTTCCTAAAACTTAAGAGCGAAGTATTTAACATGTTCTTGGCCTACAAGGCCCTTGTTGAAAAACAATCTGGTCATCAAATTATTAAGTTAAGATCTGACAATGGAGGATAATATGTTAACAACAAGTTCACTACTTTCTATACTGAACAAGGAATCCAACAATAGCACACTGTTCTATATACACCACAACAAAATGGTGTAGCTGAACGAAAGAACTGCACTTTAAAAGAAATGGCTAATTGTATGATCCAATCTAAGGGACTAAGTCTTCAATATTGGGTTGATGCCATAAATTGTTCAAATTACATAGTTAATCGCACACCCACTAAATTTTTACAAGGTATAACACCGGAAGAAGCATGGAGTAAAATTAAACCAGATGTAAGTCACTTTCGTGTGTTTGGTTGTGAAGCATGGGCTCACATTTCGGATGAAAAACAGAAAGCATTGCAACCTAAAAGTGAAAAGTGCATATTTGTTGGATATTCTAAAGATGTAAAAGGTTATAGACTTCTTCAGCCCCATTCACATGATATCATCATTGGAAGAGATGTTAAATTGAATGAAAATCTCTTGGCCTGTGAGCCTAACTTGGCGAGTGTGCCATCTTTAGCCTATGAACCTAACTTGGTGGGTGTGCCATCTTTGGCCTACGAGCCTGATTTGGCGATTGTTCCTTCTTCTTCTTCTTTCAAATTCCTTGGCAAGTTTCCAACTCCAGTTTCTAATGATAACAATGAGGATGAAAATCCACCTCCGCCTGCTCATGTTCCTCCAATTGTACCAGCACCAATACTTCCTCGATGGGTCCGTTCAACATGTGAAGCAGTTGGTGATCTTGTCGGTGATCCTAGAGATCAACATCAAACACATTCTTAGTTTCAGCGAGCCTCTTCTCTTTTGGCTCAAGTTTCCGAGAATCATGATCCAGAAACTTTTGTAGAAGCTTCAAGAAATCCAGATTGGGATGTAGCTATGGATAAAGAATATCGTTCCTTAATGGCGAATGATACTTGGGATCTTATTCCTCTTCCAAAAGGAAGAAAACTTGTCAGATGTAAATGGGTCTATAGAACTAAGTATGCATTAGATGGAAGTGTTGAAAGACTTAAGGCAAGGTTAGTTGCCAAAGGTTTTTCCCAAGTTGAAGGGATTGACTACAATGAAACCTTTGCTCTTGTCGCAAAAATGAATTCCATCCGCCTTGTTCTTTCCCTTGCAACCTTACATAACTAGGAAGTTCATCAAATGGATGTCAAGTCTACATTTTTACATGGTGATTTACAGGAGGAAATTTACATGGAACAACCTCCTGGATATGTTCAGGATAACTCTAGCCTTGTTTGTCTCCTTAAGAAATCCTTATGTGGCCTTAAGCAAGCTCCTAGATCTTGGTATGCCAAAATGGATAACTTTCTCCTTGACACTGGTTTTTCTAGATGCCATTCTGACCCCAATGTCTATACCAAGAAAGTAGGAAACCATCTCATCATACTTGTTCTTTATGTTGATGATCTTATCCTTATTGGTAGTGACCCTAACCTTATAACCCATGTGAAATCCAGTCTTAAGAAAAATTTTGAAATGTCATTCTTAGGACATTTGCATTATTTTCTTGATCTCCAAGTATTGCAAACCAAAGAAGGAATCTTTCGTTCCCAGTCTAAGTATGCTTGTGACCTTCTTCGTCGCTTCTACATGGAAGATTGTAAACCAGCCCCTTCTCCCTTCCAGTTTGGAGTCAAAATTTATGCCACTTGTACCTCCCCTAAAGTAGATGCCACCTTGTATCGTTAGCTTGTTGGTAGTCTTTTATACTTGACTCATTCCCATCCTGGCCTTTCCTTTGCTGTTGGTCATGTTACCCGTTATATGCAAACTCCTCATGAAAGTCACTAGAAAGCAGCAAAAAGAATACTTCGATATATTTGAGGTACAATTCAGTTTGGGATTCATTACAGTACAGGGGGGAAACCTTTGTTGGTTGGTTTCACTGATTCAGATTGGGCCGGTAATCCTAATGATCGAAATTCTACTGCAGGTTATGTTTTCAGTCTGGGATATGGACCTGTCACTTGGGCTTGTAAGAAACAACAAGATCTTGCTCTTTCTTCAACAGAAGCAAAATATCGAGCCACAGTTAATGCCAGTCAAGAAGCTTTATGGCTTCGATAGATCCTTTCATAGTTTGGATTCGAGCAGTAGCAGCCTACTCCACTTTGGTGTGACAATCAAAGTGTCATCAAGCTTGCCAAAGATCCAATTCTACATCAGCGCAGCAAACACATTGAGCTACACATGCACTTAATCAGAAATCTTGTTCATGACCGTGATATTGAAGTGCTCTATTTCCCTACAGATGATCAAGTTGCAGACATCTTCACCAAGTCTCTTACAGAAGCGAAGTTTTCTAAACTTCGGTCTATGTTAGGAGTTCATAAATGTGTCCTTAAGGGGCGATAGGCTCTAATGCCTCCTTCCTTCTCCTAATAGTGTCACTTTTGTAAATCCTTCAATCCTATCCCAAGTTGTTCTTAAGGGGGGGATGTTAGGATATTTAGACACTTAGGAGTTAGTTCAAATCAACTTGTGTAATATATCCGTTAGGTAAAAGTGTGTTTCTTTAGTATGCATTAGTATGCATTTGTAAATATTTGAATCCGACGGTCACGATATGTTCTATACATAGAGTGATCCTATGGTTCAACCTCTCTTAGATCATACCTACCATTGATCTGTGGCTTAACACCTGATTGGTCTATGATCTCTATTTAAAGAGCATAGAGGATCCTTAGATAGTTGATCGATTATGAAAAGATCATGTAACTTTCTTTCTTTTGCATAATAAATTGCTCCAAGTAGCTATTTGGCTGGGGCCGTGGACTGTTTCCCTCTCGAGGGTTTTAACCACGTGACAAACATCGGTGTGTTGATCTGTGTTATATTTGTGTGAAGCGGTTGCTCAAGGTGTTCAGTCTTTTGGGAGTACCCTGTGTACCCAAACAGTTGGTTGCAGGAAAATGCTAACCTTTTGCAGATGCAAAGACGAACGAATGGCATGCATAAATAATTTCCAGAATCACAGAATATTTTCAAAAAAATGTTCCATTGAAAACTTGAAGAAGCTGAATTTCACTATGTCATGACATTTGCTGCCACAAAGAAGCCTTTCAGAAACCCATTATGCCATGTCAAGATTATTTACCCTTTTTCCTTCCAAGCTTGTTCATCATCCATGTCAGAGTCTACATTTTTACTGCCTTATATATCATGACTTCCCGCCTGTATACCTTTTCTGAATCGCACATACTTTCATCATTTTTAGTTTATCTTTTTCCTTATGAATAAAACCATTTAGCTTCCTTTCCATGACTACATTACTTTGTTATCCCTGCCATAAAAACTGTTTGACCATGAGATTTTTTATCTATAGTTCTACCACTCATTATGTACAACTCGTGTTGACTGATGTGGGATTCCTTAAGGCCCGCCTTTCAACAAGTCTTGCCCCATCGACCTCAACACATTATTTGGGATAGAGACTAGTGTTCATTTTTAGTACCTTGAGGCTTGCATGCCTTAATGGCAAGTTCTATCGCTGACAATCATGGGAATATATCAATGTCCCTTGATCATTAGATATTGCAAATGGCCCGACATCAACTCCTTTATTCGCACTTTGCATGATGTACTTAGGTACCTTGGCACTCATTGACATCAATGGTGAGATTGCCTCACATTGGTTAATGACATTCATTAATGGTCGGTAATCCTGTTTTTCGCAAGTCACTCAGAAACAGGTTTCGACAAGAAGGATCGCCACTTTCAGGTATAAAAGCATTTCATTTATTTTCTTTGACTTGGTTTGTTAAGCACATATTTTTCTGTATTTTCAATGCTCACACAAGTTGGTTGTAGGAAAATGCAAACCTTTTGCAGATGTAAAGACAAACGAATGGCATGCATAAATAATTTCCAGAATTGCAGAAGATTTTCAAAAAAATGCTCCATTGAAAACTTGAAGAAGCTGAATTTCACTATGTCATGACATTTGCTACCACAAAGAAGCCTTTTAGAAACCCATTATGCCATGTCATGATTATTTACCCTTTTTCCTTCCAAGCTTGTTCGTCATCCATGTCAGATTCTACATTTTTACTGCCTTATATATCATGAATTCCCGCCTATATACCTTTTCTGAACCGCACATACTTTCCTCATTTTCAGTTTATCTTTTTCCTTATGAATAAAACCATTTAGCTTCCTTTCCTTGACTACATTGCTTTGTTATCCCTGCCATAAAAATTGTTTGACCATGAGATATTTTATCTATAGTTCTACCACTTATTATTTACAACTCGTGTTGACTGATGTGGGATTCCTTAAGGTCCACCTTTCAACAAGTCTTACCCCATCGACCTCAGCATATTATCTGGGATAGAGACTAGTGTTCATTTTTAGTATCTTGAGGCTTGCATGCCTTAATGGCAATTTCTCTCGCTGACAATCATGGAAATACATCAATGTCCCTTGATCGTTAGATCCTGTAAGTGGCTCGAAATCAACTCCTTTATTCACACTTTGCAGATGTACTTAGGTACCTTGGCACTCATTGACATCAATGGTGATATTGCCTCACATTGGTTAATGACATTCATTAATGGTCGGTAATCCAATGATTTCTTTCCATGTTCGACATCGACACATTTATTCGCATGGTAAGAATTGTACCATCGGGTTTTGTAGCAGGTGAAGACTATATATTTTTCACGACCATCATCAGCAGTTTTTCAACAACATACTTTAGCCATATGAGAGTCCCATAGTTCTACTTTCAACTCTCATCTTCTACTTCATCCAACCAAGCAGCAGTTCCAATCCTTCACATCCAGCAGCAGTATCAGCCACATTCCTCTTATATAGTTCATCATCTTTTTGGGTAAGTGGAGGTATGCTCTTTTATAATATTTAATCATGTAATTCCTTAAATGCTAGAAAATGAATGAATTTGAAAAATTCCCTCACTACATTCCCTTTCTCACTTTTCATAAACCTAATACATCTTAAGCTGGGGGGTTGGGTGGGAGAGGGGAACTATTCATCATTTCATTTACCCTTAATCAACATGTCTATCCCAAACTATGCTATGTATATTGGCATGATTCATAACTATAAAAAGGCTTTTTACTATACATTGATGGATTATCATTTCTAATGTATGTATTTTTAAAATCTTATGTATTGCAGCAAAAATACAAATAAAACGGGCGAATGTTGTTAACACAAGAACCAACATTTGTTATGGTTGTTACACAAGAACCAACCACAAAAATATATATAAAAAAACAAAAAAATCGCTGCCATTCATGCATTTCAAAATCATGGAATGATTTACTGTTACATACCATCATCATGTAAAGCCTCAACTACAAGCCAAAATTTTTAAAGAAATCAATGCATAGTTGCATGAGGACATGCAAACAGTCAAGTTGGGGGGTATGTTGAGTCGCAAAAAGACCACAT
The DNA here is from genome assembly GCA_001517045.1 of Pseudotsuga menziesii. Classification (NCBI taxonomy): domain Eukaryota; kingdom Viridiplantae; phylum Streptophyta; class Pinopsida; order Pinales; family Pinaceae; genus Pseudotsuga; species Pseudotsuga menziesii. The sequence goes on from LPNX010095694.1 coordinate 76,453, forward strand.
TTTATTCATCATTTCACATACTATTTATCACCTTATTCCATTATATCCTTCCATAAAACCATTAATATTCATCACTTTCATAATAAATATGGGTTTATATTACTATTTTTCAAATCATTTATTTTTTAGTATTTTGAGTGAATTTATGGTTAATTATTGAGAAAAATAACATATTTTCAGTATACTTTAAAGTTGGGTGAGTTTGGTGATGTGTACAGATGTATTTGAAGACTTTAGCAAGCTCAAAAGTGGCCACCTAGCCTCAAATTCGAATTTCATCTTCTAGATGTGGCTAACTTCAGGGAGAAGATCATGGAAGTGTGAAGAGAATATCTCATCCAATATTTGGTTGAGGATTTAAAGGGATGAGTTGTAGATTTGTTGAGGATTTGGGGGGATGAGTTGTCTATTTGTTGAGAAATTTAAGGGATAAGTTGAGAGAATGGTGGACCTGTAATTATGATCACTTATCTTGAATTCATGTATAAATAGGAGGGCTATCTCCTCATTTTGGTTAGAGGCATCTCTAGTGGTTTGAAGTAGAGAATAGTTCAGAGTTAGTCATAGAATAGGTGTTGAGTGATAGGTAATGGAGATGATGCTTAATGCACCTCCTTTGATTCTCTTCTATTAATAAAGATTTTCAATAGTTTATTTCTATGAATTGTTAATATAGATTTCCAGCAATTTTTTTCTTTATGAGTTGTTAGTGTAGATTTCCAATTATGTCTTGTTAATGAATTGCTAGCATAGGTTTATTGTGAGCTCACCCGTTATTGTTATTTTCTTTGTACCAGTTATTGTTAATTGCTTTGTACCAGTTAGTGTTGATTTGCTTTATACCAGTTTATGTTTATGCCATTTTATGCTTTCATAGATTAGATTTATATTCTGAAATTTCTTGATATTCTAGATTAGATTTCTATTTATGTTATTTCTTGTTTTTCATGTTATTTCTACTTTTGAAAGTTTAAGTTAATTTCAGTTGCAAGTTTAATTCAATTTCAGTCATGTATTTTTAATTTCAGTTATAAATTAAGTTCATCGACACTCTGCCCCTGCATATATTTTGTCTATACCTCACAAGTTTACGCTCCCCCTGGGTTGACAATTAAATCGTTGGAATTATATTATAAATTTTTTAACGTTCTTTCCCAACAGACACAAAACCCAACAAATGGCTCTATTGTTGGGACCTTGAATCATTGTGGTGAGGGATATGTTGTGGCAACCAACGAAACTGGAGATCCAAGATTGGGTGGAATCCAAAGAGTTAGAGTTCGCTCGAAAAGAAAGTGAAGGATCTTGGTGGAACCTAACAGAGTGGTTGGGACGATACATATACACAGACATCCACGAGATTTTCTTTTCTGAGTTTCCCATTATGTTGCATGAATGGTTATCTAAGTTAGTGACCCAACAAATAAATTTTCAAGGTGGAGAACCAAGGGAGTGATCTCCCAGTTAATTGAGCAGCTGGAAGAAGTAAGCAACCCTGTGTCGAGGGTTGTAGATTTTTGGATAGATAGTATCCTAGAGAGATGTATTACTCATTTTTATGTTAACACAATAACCTCATACAGTGAAGTAGAGAAAAAAAAATTCAAGGCCCACGCGATAGATACATGTTATCTTTAAAGACATGGATAAAAATGCTTGTATGTGAAAAAGGAATTCTTTGAATGTAACAAGACTGTATAGAAACAGAGTGGCTATGTCTCAGTAGAACCCTAAAGTGAGATGTTCCCAGGATATAGTTGAATTGAACTAGAGTAAGGATTTTTAAAAAGAGGAAGAAGATTCAGGTCCGATAAGCGAAGAAAAACTCTGTTAGGAAGAGGGAGTTGCAACACAAATAGAGAAGAAGAAGGCTACGAGCTAGCATCATACTTGGACGGGGGATCTTGTGACAAATAAAAGGAATATTAGTAGATCTATGAAGGAGACAAAGAGTCATAAGATTCAACTCAAGCTCCAGAATGAGAACATGTTTACAACTCGCCTACACCACCGCATACTTCGGCAGAGGTAAGATCGAGAGACTTATCAGTAGGAGTTGTTCCATTGTACTAGTAGGAATTGTCCTAGAAACACTCAATGAGATTCAAGTGGGGTTGATATATGAGTTCAGAAATCCAAAATCAGAATCACAATGCATCACCGAAATCAAAGAGATTAAGTAGTTACCAAGAGAATATGTTTGGGACTTTAACCAAATATTTAATACATTGATGGCCAAAGTGAGCTTCCAGATGTCGGATATACAACACAAGGAATGGTTTATCATTGCCTTGTTACCACATATATGAACCTCGTTGATGCAACATAAGATTGTGTCACAAATAAAGGCTCTGGAAATAGCAATGAAAATAGAAACCTCATCAGTTGGAGATACTAGCTAGGGAATGATGCAAATTCAGTCGCAGTTGGCCAACCTTACAGTGCAGCTCCAAGACATTAAGAGAGGAAAGGAAGTTCAAGAATAAATATGGTGTACAAGATGCAGAACAGATGGACACCATAAATAAAATTTCTCGGAACTCATGAACTATGTCGCAATAGGTGCACCGAACCCGTTAACCACTCAGGGAATGCCTTGGTGTAGAATATGCCAAACTAGGGTCCATAAGTCCAAAGAATTTTTGTAATTACAAAATATTGTAAGCACACCCGCTAGTCTGTATTGTAAAGTTTGTAGATCAGTGGGTCATGATGAAAAAGACTGCAGAGCATTTCAGCTACTGCAAGAAAATACAATGGATACCTACTTAATGAAAAAAGATGAGAATATGCAAGTTGAACGAGCATGGCCTCAGTATCATCCTTCACAATATCAAAAACCGCAATACCAGCAGAATCAATATCCTCAACAACAACAATATCCTTCGCAAAGGGGGGGTGGAAACTTTAGAGTTCGAGGAGAACACCAAGGAGGAGGATTTGGTCGAGGAAGAGGCTAAGTCATATGTTATAATTTTGGATAGCCAGGACATTTTTCCTGAGATTTTCAAAGTCCTACGAAAGTTTATACATATTGTAAAGAATTTGATCACACTATTGAATAGTGTCTGCAAATAATTGTGAAATGGCAATCTAGAACTGTCGTAAATCCCAACCCAGTGCAGAATCAAAATCCAAACCCCAATCAGACCATTCAAATGATTTATTTCGAACCAAGAGAACCTCATATTGTTGTAGTTACAAGAGGAGGTGTTGCAATAGGTGCAGAACAAAATACACAATAAGGACAACTGCAGGTGAGACCCATGACACAAAAGAAATATTTGCTAGATGTCCAACAGGATAAAGAAGTATTCTTAGAAGTGCGACAAGACTTTATTGATGAAAATAATCCATCAACATTTGGACAAGTCAAGACCATGGCCAAATGATTTGAACAGCTCATCAGGAAGCCGCCAATGAAAAAGGTTAGTAAGCTTAAAGAATTTTTCAAAAGTTGTTTAACACTAATCAATGATGAAGATGTTGTCGCAGAACTAACAACACTAATAGAAGAAACCCAAGATGACCTGCAACCTAAAAAAAGAGTTAATAATATAGGGAAAAAACTGAAGACAGATCAAGAACTGTGAATGACTGCGCAGATAGGAGACTATGATATGGATTATATCATATTATATTTGAGCTCGGATGTCAACATATAGATAAGACAAACATGGGAGAGCATGAATAAGCCGTGAATGGACCGTGTCTCCCATTTAACTAAGACTTGTGAACCAGATGAAGGTTCTACCAATTGGTATACTAACTCAAGTACCTGTAGAATTTGAAGGCTTAAGAACATATGTCAACTTCAAAGTTATTGACATTGTCGATGACACAAATCCATATCCTGCACTGCTAGGAATTGATTGGGAAATAGACAACCAAACCATTATAAACTTTAAGAAAATGATCTTATCATTTGAATATTTTGAAATAAGAGTGGTTGCACCAATTGATCTGCTCGAAGGCCAGAGATATGTTGAGCCCATACATAGTGAAGGGAAAGGAGATTACCTAGATCAGTTGTATAACATCATGGCTTCAAAAGAGGACTACATAAATCCAACAGATGATGGGAAACTAAGTTGGTGGAGTGTAAGTTCATGCACATCTGACTCAGGCGATGCCCTAGAAAATTGGCAGAACAGGCTACATGAAGTTTCCATGAGAAGATGTGCAAGAATCACAAGAGTTGTTTGAAGGGTAGGAGATGAAGAAAGTGCACTGCTTACATATGAACGATTACCTAACCTTGCATCTTTTCTGGAAGAGTTTGAAGAAAAAATCATAGAATCGTAGCGATTGTCCGCTCTGGACTATGTGCTGAAAGCTATGCCCGCTAGATGGTGGGGTACACACAAGCAGTCTATCTCTGAATGGCCACGATGTAGAAGATTAATGGAGATCATATTTGGTGAAGACATCAGTTGACCTTATCAGAATTATAAAGGACTGACAGATCTTATGGAACATATTGAACATTGTCGCACGAATTGGAAATAATATCCATGAAAAGAGTGGGTTCATCGATTCATCCACACTTTGGAAATGGTACCAAGATAGTGGTACACATAAGTAGAGTTGTGACAAGGAACTGTCGAATATGAAATCTTATCTTTAAGATTCACCCAGAAATTTGAGTTCACAAGTGACCACCCGACATTTGATGTTGCGTTACAAATAATAAAGGAAAAAATATTTGAAGAAATCTCGGTCCCAGACACGAATTTCCATCAATGCCCCATGACAGTACACAACTGGATGGAGTGCTACAATATTACAGGAGAACTAGATGATGATGACCCACTTGAGATAAATATCCCTAATTCAGGAGGTATGCATGTAGTGGAAGGCATTGTTATGTCCACTAACCAGTTTTTAAAACCACTTAAGATTAAGAAAGTAAATTTTGGGTCAGTTGAAAACCCAAAATTTGTTAATATTGGAGATTACTGGGATGATGAGACTGTAAGAAAGAGCATTGACTTACTACATGGATTTCAGGATCTATTCCCTACAAATTTTTTCGAAATGAAAGGCATAGTTGGGGACCTTGGTGAAATGAAGAAACCCTCGAGGATCGATGCAAACCCAGTCAAACGATGACCTGTAGATTAAACCCGCGCTACAAAGAGAAAGTTAAAGCTAAAATTAATCGAATTCTAGAGGCAGGTGTGATAGAACTAGTTGAAGAATTAGAATGGATCATCCTGATTGTAGCACAAGACAAGAAATATTCATGGGAAGTGAGAAATTGTGTTGATCTCAGGAAATTAAATGATGCATTCTTGCATTATCCATTTCCAACCCCATTCACAGATGAAGCATTGGACAATGTCAAAGGACAATAAATGTATTCATTCATTAATGGATTCTCGAGATACCATCGTATAAGAATTGAAAAGGAGGACCAAGACAAGACTACCTTTTCCACGGAGTGGGGATGCTACCAATACGCGGTAATGCCATTTGGACTCAAGAATGCACTTGTAATATTTTCTATAATTGTAGATGTTGCATTTAAATATTTTATACACAAATTTCTTGAAGTCTACTTGGATGACTGGACAATATTTGGTCTTATAAAAGATCACATTGAAAGTCTTAGAATGATGCTGGAACGATGTTGCCAGTATCAAATTGTTCTCAATTTAAGAAAGTTTATTTTTTGTGCGCCTTTTGGAGCTCTGTTAGGCCATGTGGTATGTCATGATCGAATTTTGGTTGATCCAACCAAATTGCCATCATCCTTGACTTACCACCACCTACCACAGTTAAAATATAGTTACGAGCAACATTAGGACATACGTGATACTACAAAAATTTCATCAAAGGATATGTATAGGTGACTACCCCAATGGAGAGATTTCTGAAAAAAGACACTAAATTTCAGTGGATAGATGAATGTCAAGAGAGTATGTACAAGCTGAAAAGAAATATGGATGATGCGCCCATACTTGTTTTCCTAGACTGGAAAAAAGAATTTCATGTTCATGTCGATGCGTCATCTATTGCGCTCGGCGTGGTATCGACACAACTTCAGTGGAAGGAGCGATTGATCACCCCATTGATTTTGCTAGCAGGAAGTTATCTACTGCAGAGAAAACTTACACCACAACAGACAGGGAAGGGCTAGCAATGGTTTATGCACTGCAAAAATTTAGACATTACTTGCTGGGTGGACATTTCAAAATGTACACTAACTGTTCTGCACTGAAATATTTGGTCAATAAGCCAGTGTTGGGGGGGAATATTTGTCAGTGGCTTCTCCTCTTCTAGGAATTTGGATTTAAAATAATTGTCAAACTGGGTCGATTGAACTTGGGACTAGACCACCTATCAAGAATTGAGAGTGGAGAGGAACCTACTAGTCTGGAAGATAATATTCCTGATGCGCAACTATTTGCAATAACCATCTTTGATGATCAATATGATGATATCATACAGTTCTTGACTACGATTTTTGCACCAGCCGAAATTACAATAGCACCGAAAAAAAAGTTAGTAACGCAAGACGCATATTTCCAATTGATTGTTGGCCACTTGTCTAAACTGGGCCTTGACGAGATACTTCTACGTTGTGTTTTGGAACATGATCACCCTACAATTTTAAGTGAAGCACATGCTGGTGTCGTAGGAGGGAACTATGTAGGAAAAGAGGCCATGCACAAGATATTACAGGTAGGGCTATGGTGGCCTACTATGCATGCAGACACTCGAGGTTATTGTCGTAGTTGTGATGTCTGTCAAATAATAGGAAATCCATCTCGAAGAGATGAAATTCCATTAGTACCACAAATAACATTACAGGCATTTGATAAATGGGTTGTTGACTTTGTGAGACCTATTAGTCTAACAGGGAAGCGCACAGGAGAAAGGTATATTATCATTGTGATTGAATACCTCACTAGATGGGCAGAAGCTACACCAGCAAAGGATTATACTGCTGTGACAGCAACAAATTTCTTATTTGAAAATGGTGTAACAAGGTTCGGGTCCCAAAGATATTGATTAGCGATCAAGGTACGCATTTTGTTAATCAATTGATTGAAGAACTAACTAATGAGTTTTAGACCCAGCATAGAAGAACAAATCCATATCACCCGCAAGAAAATGGAGCGGTTGAAGCATTTAACAAGATTCTGGAAAACACGCTAACAAAAGTTTGCAATGCGCGCAGGGATGATTGGGATCAGAATATTTTTGCAGTCCTAAGGGCATATCACACAACATGCAAAACATTAACAGGTCAAGCTAGTATATGGACAAGAAGTTGTCATGCCTATGTAATATATTGTACCAAGTTTAAGAGTGTAGGCGCTCATGAAAATGACATATGTTGATGCTATAGAAGACAGATTGCTTTGACTAATCCATTTGGAAGAAGAACGATTCATCATAGGATTTCACCAGAACATAGAAAAGAAAAGGCAGAAGGTATGGCACGATAGACACATTAAGACCAAATTATTTTCAATCGAAGGCCTTGTTTTTATCTATGACAACAAATTTTTCAAGCACCCAGGAAAGTTAAAAACACATTAGTTAGGACCATATGTTGTTAAGGAAATCACTGAGGGAGGAGCAGTGAAACTAGAGAAACTATATGGTACAGAAGTAAAAGAGCTCATAAAGGGGAGCCAGTTGAAGCATTATTTTGATAGCTATGACTAGGTCGTACAACCAAAAAAAAAAACTGATGAGGAAGGATGATGAGAAGTGAGAAGAAATGCTTGTCACAAGGAGCGCGATGAGGAAATTGTGAAACTAAAAACATGTGGCATTGGCATAGCTATTTATAAATCCCATTGATATGACAGTTTTCGATTATTAGATGTGTAGCTACTAAGAGAATTTGTTGTTCACTCCCGTCATAAGTATCATGACGTCACAACAAAAAGGGGCGCCCTAATTGGAACCTCAACATAAGAACTTGGAGTGGTGACCCACATGATGGATCGAGTTCTCATTATGCTACGCGATGATGTCTCATGTGAATATTTCATAGAAGCATGTATATGAGACTGTGGAATTAGTTTCCACATTGCATAATATCCATTGCTAGAACCTGACAATTTGAATGAATGTTCGGACAACGACGAAAAGAAACAAAGTCCATCATCTCTGTAAGTTGCTAAAAAAACAAAAGGTGGTGATGATTTCCACAGAAAGTTGAATTGACACACTCAAATGAACGAAGGTAAGACGTTGATAGGATGGAAGGCCTCACTAGAAGTGAAGCAAAGAAAAACATTGACCAGATACTGCACTGGGGAACTATTGCGAGCTCAAAGTTTTGTAAGGATGTCGCATACTCATTCACGAATAATGCGAAGGAAGATTTTGAAGGGAGGAAGGAAAAACCTAGGATGAATGATAAGTCTTCCACTCTGACCGTCCTACTACTCTAGAATAGTAACTATATCTGATAATTCGACTGAATGATAGGAGTAACTGAATTTATAAAGACTTACATGAGGTAACAAACACAAAATGAACATACATCCATCCTATACATCAAAAGGTGCGTGATGCAGCGAAATCAGTGGAGAAAGTCATGCTGGAACACGTCAGTTCCGACATGGTGGAGCAAATGCAGAAGATAAAGGAAGAAGTGCACACAAAGGAAGAGAAATTCATGAAAATCAGAGAATATTTTTAGAACCATATCAATGAAAGTCACAACATGGAGCAATAGATTCCAATGGCTCATGACAGACCACAGGTGAGTGTTGGGGGATTGTTGGTCCTAGGGATAGTAAGGCAGAATTCATGTAGAATTCTTCCTAAGTATGGAGAAGAGAAAAAGGATAAGAGGAAGGAGCTATGACCGAAGAAGCAACATAAAGGTAAGAATATGAAGGATGCTACGACATAGGAAGTGAAATAGAGGAAGAAGAAGAGGAGAAGGCGTTAGAAGAAGAAGTCATGCTAGATAAGTAAGTCGCAATAGAAGGATGGAGTGCAGAACGAGACGATACGACAGAATATCAGCAACAGAAGGCGTGTAAGTAGCATAACAGCTTGAAAGTGACAGTAAGGAATAATGATGAGAAAGTGACAAGCCTTAATGATTGTAGGTGCGAGCTCGACTGGGGCCGAAGGAAACCACTCACGTGAAGGAATATTTGTAAATCAGGACGTTAGTGCCTCCCATTAGGTGTTGCTAGAATAGGAAAGATAGCCTAGTGGTTGGATACAGTAAGTCGGATGAGATAGCGATAGTAACGAGTCTGTAATGAGTTTGAACAAACTATGTATTGAGTCGGTGTTGAATCTATATCAAGTATGTAGGGAATTGGTATTGAGTCTATAAAGGGGTTATAAAAGAAGGAACCCAAGCTGTATGCAAGTTAGACATTCTCCCAACAGTCAGTTTGTGTTAGACATTCTCCTGACAATCATTTTGTGTTTGATAGTCTCTTTGCAGTCAATTGTTATAGACTCTCGTTGGATGAAAAGTGTGGTGGCTCTGTAATTTCTAAGTGCATCAAAGTAAAGGATCTGCAGTTGAATGCGCAGAAGAGTAGGAAAGGTTGAGTCGATCCAGGTTGTGTGTGGATCATTAGTAGAAGTAGAGTAGTAAGAGAATAGAGAGAAGATCAGAGAGCATGATAGGGAGAAAGAGTCTGTAAAGTTAGAGTAGATTATGCAGCTTAGTGCACAGACGAAAGGTGCATATATTTCCTCGTGCCAGATGAAGAGCACCTTGTGGTTTTTTCCCATATGGGTTTCCACATTATATGTTGTGTATATGTGTGAATGATGAAATATCTTAGATATATGTGTAAATGTTGTATTGAATGAATGATTGTAGGTTTGCTTACAAGTTATTAGATGTATGATGGTCGCATTGTATTACTAGATATGATTGTGCTGCATGTCTGTTGTTTATTTACTAAATTTGCATAAAGAGAGGTCGGGTCGCAGCTTAGCTATTGAAGCACAGTGAACACAAGTAATCCACCCCCAGACTTTGTTGGAAGACTTAGCACATATCCAAGGTACTAAACACCCTCCCACCCAACTACGGAAACATGGTTCTAGAAGTTACCCATCAAGAGAGATATCTCGGGTGAGACGACATCTGTGTCGTAGGTGTTGTCAGATGAGCTCTACTCTGTCGGGTCGATATCTTGGGCTTTGTGTCCTGAGAAGAAGGGACTAAACCTGGGTCAGGATCCCTAGAAAGAGTACAGAGAGACACAAAACCCAACATCGACAATCAGTTAAACTGATGAGGTAGGTGGAAAAAGGTGTCAGTTCCCCGTGCAACCATGCAAAATGGTACTAGACTAACTGAATGTAACTAGAGACTAACTCAACATAACTACTTACCAACCATGACTAACTGATAGAGTTTGTTGGTTACATTCATATTGGCTCCTATAATGTAGGGATTGGTCTCAAAGGAACATAAACTCATGCATGAACATGCAGTAAGTGGCAGTTAACCTCTATATGTGTTCCCCACACTCTAGTACAGTAATAATGTCCCCCTAAGCTAGGAAAAATAATCAAATAGACTATATGTGGACAAGGGAGGATTATATAATCCTAACAGAAGTAATAAAAAATGTGTATTGTTATTTATAAAAAATATTAAAACGGATGATTAAATGGTTGGTTTTACATCATAATAAAGAAAGATTGTGCGAAAGATATACTTTTATAATTTAATGATAGTTTTTTAAATATTATCCTTAAGAAAGAATTTAATTTTAATATAGTATCTAAATAATAAAAAATTCCTTATACTTGTTTTATATTTTTTCTTTATTTCTTATCTTTTTTTTGCATTTACATTGACAAGTTAGAGGCATGTTTGAAAGAAGTAGATAAAGTTGGTATTACTTTAGCTAGAATAATAATCGTTATTCTTCTTTAACTAATTATATTGTCCTTATGCTAATGTGTCCCTTTAATCTCAAGAAGCAACTAAGAATTATCAAGGGTTTTTGTTCTAACATGGGCATAACAATAAAGACTAACAAAACAAAATTTATCATAATCAAATCCAAAAAGATCACTTATGGTAATTTTGGTTATGGCAATAACAACTTATACAAATTCAATTTGTGTGGGTGTGGGTGTGTGTGCGTGTTTGTTGGATTTGACCTTCATCATGAGCTTAATTAAAACTATAACATTGAAAAACAATATTAATGAAGGGTGGAAATATTATTTGGTCTTGAAAACAATTGTAAATCGATGGGCTTCTAGATGTGGGAAAATATCATAAGCTCATTTTTTTTAACATCATTACTCATGCTAACTTATATGCATGTGAATTTTGGGGCTGCAATATCTCGATATAACTAGGGATATCAAGCAAATCTAGAAGCATTTTATATTTTATAATCTTAAAATTAAAATAAATATACCCTATCATATCCTCCTCATAGAAGTTGGTATCTCCCTTTGCGAGGATATTCCCGGATCAAATATCTAATTGATCACCACATCGGTATTGTGAATATGCAGTTACGAATAATCCGGCCAAAGTTATAGGAATTAGACCTAACACAATTCCGGATGGCAAAGCCCCAATCATTTCGATTCAACGGAATAAGTAGGGACAATAGCTATCCTGGATAGTACCCTGAATTTGCTATAAAGAACCAATATAGCAAAGGACAATTTCATTGACTAGACACCTAACGTGCAAGAACAATACAACTAACATGGAAGATAAGAGGATTTTTAATATTTATTCAAACTCTATTCAAATCCACCTACAACTTAAGAGGGGTTGGCACAAATATGCAATGTCTTGGCTAAATCATTGGATAATAGAGGAGAAGGTAACTTTTTAATATATTGATATAACTAAAAGTATTGTCACATCTACATTTAAGGATAAATTGTGGTGTGATAAAGAATTTGTAGGAACAATAACCTATGTAGGCTCATCACTCCTCTAGATTTTCTATAAATATTCAATCAAAAACTAGGAGTGTTGACTTGGCGGTTAACTAAGTGGCCAACTAAGTGATCAATTAGATGGTTGACTAGGCATTCAATTGGTTGGATAGTTAGACTAAAGCAGTAAAAAATGCACAAAACAAGGTAGAAATCAAGAAGTTTGTTACGCATCCTCACCAATCTATGTGGACCCTGCCTTTCCAATATCAAGGGAGTTGGTTAATTATTGGTACTATAAAAACATGGCCTTATGGGCCAATTAAGAAGTGAACAATGTGTGTAGGATATGTGTTTTGTATGGAAATGCTTGGTTTCTTACATTGCTATGTATGTTAATCTATGATTGATTGTGCTTAAGTGTTATAAGGGTGTCCTTTAACACAACCTCTCTCTTGCAATACTAGATTTATGTTCTGCCTAATCCTTTGATTCTCCAACATGGTATCAGGGCTAATGGCTTGAGATCTATCCTATTACCTACAAGTCTTTTGGAGGTTGTCAATTGCATGCACTCCTAACAAGTTAGATCTATCTAGTAGATTGATGAGGTGTTTTGGCTTGTAAACTAAAATTGGTATTAGATATATAGATCAACATTCTGAGTTCCAATCATGATCATGTGATTCTAAATGGCCACAATTATGGATTATGTGCACAATATATGGAAACACTGCTTAAAATTAAAGAACTATAGCATTTTGCAAAAAAAAATTGGTTTTAGAAATTTGTCATTAACGAGAAGGATGAGTCTATAACAGTTATAATGACCTATGTCTCTAGGTAGATTCATGTTCATACAAGTGATATTTACTATTTGAATGTTGTCTTAAATAAGTTGAAACTCTGATTGATTAAACTGATGAAAGTCAGTTATGAATATTGAGAAAGAGTTGATTCTTTTGGATCCTTTCTCTTTTTAAAGAATTGAAGAATACTTGGCATGTGTGAAGGAAACTCATTTGAAATTGGGGTGAATGTGGAAATTAATTCCCCAAGAAAGATAGTCATCTCATAGAATGTATCTTTATGAATATGAAGGCACCCTACATTGTGATTTGGTTCAACTTCCATTCCAATTGGATCTCAATAAAATATGATGGTAAGGATTATTCCTTTGATTCTTTATGTGTTTATTGATTAGGGCAAAATAAAATTTGCTTGATGAAGGAAAACTTGAGGTCAAGCAACATGCCTATTTACCTAAGGTCAAAATAGAAAAATACGTTGACAACATAGTCATGAGAAAGAACATGATTGTATTGACCAAATTGTATACAAGAAGCATGGTGATAAGACCTCTACTAAGAAAGGTAGAAATATGAATACATGCCATTATTGTGGGAAATTAAAACATATGGAGAAGTTTTATTGGAAAAAGATCAAGGAGCTAGAGGAGAAAGTGAAGAATATTGAAGGATACACATCTACTATAATATTGAACGACCTAAAACACTGAGCTTCATAAGGTAAGACATATGACCACATGTTTTTGTTAGTGCTAAATTTCAGGACTTGAATGCACACTTCTCAGAGTGAATGGATATTCGACTATGGTTGCACCCATCATATAGTTAAAGATGTGCCTCTCCTTTCTCCATTAAGTGAGGCTACAAAAAAACAAATATTTGTAAGAGATGATTATTAATGTGTTTTTGTTGGTTGTGGAAAGATTGAATATAAAAATGGTGTGATCATTGAAGTGTATCATGTACCTAGCATAAGTGTTAATTTGTTGTATGTACCCCAACTAACTCTGACTCACAAGAAGGTATATTTTTGGAAAGATCATTTTTTTGTGAGGGATAAAACAACTTTGTTGTTTCCAATGAATGCTTTCTTGAACCTAAGGACATACTCTATAAGTTCTGTGAATTTCTCAAGACATATCTAGGACTAACTACACTTGTTTCCCAAACCAATTTATAGCCCTAATTTTGTTTTGCTTGATTAATTTTAGTAGATCTACTTGTAAACATCGATTTTTGAATTTATAACCCTCATTTCCATCATCATGTAACCCTACGCATTCCATATTGAGCTAGTTCAAACTACATTCACCAAAATCTACTAGTGTAGTATTCCTTTAATTTTTCACATGCATAATAGGCCAAAAATCCATGAAAATCCATGCTATCATCCTATAAAATAAAATAAAATGTTAGCATCTCATCAGTGCGTGTGTGCCTTCCAAACTATGTAGTAATTAAGTGCGGACCTTAACAAATTCTTCTACCAAGTTCTTTGTTAATAAGAGATATCAACTCGTTAAAGAACTTATAGGTGAAAATCATCCTTTTAGTTTTGGAATACAAATATGAGTTTTTTCCAAGGAAAAAAAAGGTGAAAATCATCCTTTATGAACCTCCTATGGACAATTCTTGTAGTTGCAAATCATTAGGTACAAATGCTTCATGTGGTCTATGAAGATAAATATTTCCATTGCACATTAGAAATTTACAATCAATTTCAAGATATTGATTTATGCATAAGGAGGAACTCAACAAATTCTGTACAATATGCTTACAAATATATTGAAAATAAATATTAAGTGAAAGGAAACTAGTGTTATAATGAAAATTGAGATAAAAGGCTTACACATTGTTTTCCATTATAGTTATACCTAGTCATTTTGGAAGCCACTAAGTGGTATTAATTATCTTCAACCTCTCTTTTATGAGTTTGTTAATATTGATATGACAAAAAAATTATAAGCAAATGGAACTGATTTCCTTGGATTATCATTTTTCTCAGTTAAAACATATAAAGCTGCACCTACATTTTGAGTTGATATTTTTATCAAGATATTTTTTAAGGGGAAATTTTAGCCAATTGGCTATTTTAAAAGATATATATTCACAAATTGGCTCATAAATTCACCTATTTTTTACATAAGATATGATTGATTTGATTAAACTTGCCACAACTTTCAAGTTTTAATATAATATTATATGTTTTTTTATTGAATATTCTCTCTCTCTCTCTCTCTCTCTCTCTCTCTCTCTCTCTCTCTCTCTCTCTCTCTCTCTCATGATACTTTCAATCTAAATAACCTCTTAGAATATTATATCTGGGTGTAATCTTTGAATCCTTAAAAATATTGTAATCCATATAGAACACATGGTTCAACAATCATTCTCTCAATTCTACAAAAGGACTAAGAGTAGTGTAACAAAGTAATCATCTATTCATGTTTATAGAGTTTAATATTGTTTAGTACTTAGTACATTTTACTAGTATTTTCCACATGTGACGACGTTTTATATGGTTGATAAGATCTTTTAAATTTATATATTTGGTTGTGTTTCATAAATTTAGTAGCATTTTCAATCCTTTTAAAGTATTTCCATATAAACAAAAATTAATCAACAGTGAAATTTTACAAGTATTGATTTGCAACTCCAATACTAGAAATCATATATATATATATATATATAACGATGTGTATCATGTACCTAGCATAAGTATGGTAGACCCGACATTGACTAGGCAGCTGGCATGGCTACTCTTAAAGTTCTAGCTTTGGAACACCGGTACTTAAGGATTAATTCTCTTAAGTCTCTCTTTGTAAGTTTATCTTTCAATCACATTTACATGCAGTTAAATATTATGGCAGTCATTCTTTCTATAAGGGCCATTGACTTGTATGACAATACACTCTATTTTGAAGAATTCATGGATAGTGACTCGATAGATAGGGCTCTATCCCTAGCATGAAAGAGTAATTTGTTGTTTCCTTTTTTGACATTTTGTACCATAATGTTTTGTTGTAAGTCTTTTGACAATATTCACTGTACTTATGATATGTGAATGCGTGGTTTATATTTGTAATCAGTAAGTCAAGGAAGGTATCAGTCTTCTGATTAGTATGGTATTTTTGGGAATAGTTATTTTGTGAGGCTACGGACCAGATTGTACTTATATATGTTCTTTTGATTTATAATGAATAGCAAAGAACTTTTTTTTGTTGAAAAAAACATATAATCTACTAGTGTGTTTGTGCGCCAAAAAAGAAGCCTCTAATTGCCCATAAATTTTAGTTATAGAGACCATCCACCAAATCATCATAGTCAACCGTAAAGGTTTTAGTGGAAGTTTTTTTTTGGTTCCATGTGATAATACTAAAAACCTTTGTTAAAACCTACGCTAAGTGATGTTTTC
The DNA here is from genome assembly GCA_001517045.1 of Pseudotsuga menziesii. Lineage (NCBI taxonomy): Eukaryota > Viridiplantae > Streptophyta > Pinopsida > Pinales > Pinaceae > Pseudotsuga > Pseudotsuga menziesii. Next base: position 92,542 of record LPNX010095694.1, read on the forward strand.
CTTATAACGTTGGTAGTGGAAATTTAAAAACGATATTGAGCTTCGCAAAAATTATATCCCAGCTTTAACATTAAGAAGTTACTATTAAGCACTTCTCCTATATGGAGTAGTAACCATTACTAACATACAGGGCTTTAATTATTTGGAACAACCTTAATTTGGTTACTGCTATTAAGGAGAATTGATACGATGGTATGAATGTCTTCTTAGCAGATTCAATGGGTCGCAATTGAGACCTAATTCAAGCATACCCAACCCAATAATACTCTTGGAATTTGATAATCATTTCCTTTAAAAGCAAGTGTAACATTAATTATGATAATTACCTTGATTTTAATAATTACCTATAATGTTAAAATTTAATTTGAAACTGATTGTTTTATTAATTTTTAATAAAGGGTTATAGAAATACCACAGATCTACGTCAATGGATTTACCCAAACCCACAAATAATCTAGTACTATCGATTTACACATATTCCCATTAGGAGAATGATGGACCTATAACTTATTCCTCTTGTCAATATAGTGTCCCCACACACCAAACTATTCATGGACTGTAGAATTTTGTATAAACCCCACCCTTGATGGCATCAATTCACGTCTCGAGCACGTGGTCCCTAAGTTGAGCTTCTTTCGCCGAATGTTCGAACTAATTCAAAATGAAATTTAAAAATGTTTGGTGGGGAAAGAAATTTAGTTACAAATAGCGATTTCAATTCACGAAGCTACCACGACACACCGGGCTTCTACTACTTGACCACAACAAAAAGTTGTAATTGAATGGAATTTATTGGGCAGGCTATTATTGTTGTTTAGACACGTGTGGTATATAAAAATGAGAAAATAAAAAGTTACTTAACGAAAGTAGTTTTTTTAACACATAAAAAAATCTATATTATATATTGATAGTATATATAATAAGAAGCGAAATATATAATAGAAAAACTAACCAAGTTTACCAAAACTAGTCCTCAACAAGATGACAAGTAATCCAATAAAAATAATGAAAGTATTTAGGTAAACATATGTTTAAATATATATAATTACATTTAAGAGCTTGCCCAATATTTTTTTAAAGATGAAAACAAAAAATTAAGATAATTACCATATTTAAAGTAGGAAGGAAAATTGATATGATTGTTGGTAGTAATAGTTGAGAATTAGGTTCATTAAACCCAAATAAAAGGCCATTATGTAAATATGAGTGTATATTTGGTTAATTACTACATAAAAGTATGATTGATAATGATAATTAATATATACTTAATAATGGATTAATAAATATTATACAAGTTAGATATATAACTATTAATAAAAATCAATATGTATTTAATAATATAATAACAAATGTTATTGAGAGTAATTTATAGATTGATGTATTTGTAGTTTTTTTTAACATTTAAGAGCTTGCCTAATATTTTTTCAAAGATGAAAAAATAATTAAGATAAATTTTTTAAAACAAAAAATTAAGATAATTTTGTAATAATTAAGATAATTACCATATTTAAAGTGGGAAGGGAAAATGATATGGTTGGTGGTAATGCGTGAGGATTAGGTTGATTAAACCCAAATAAAGGGCTATTATGTAAATATGAGTGCATATTTGGTTAATTACTACATACTTTTATGGTTGGTAATGATAATTAATATATACCTAATAAATGTTATAAAAGTTAGGTATATAACTACTAATAAAAATCAATATGTACTTAATAATATAATAACAAATGTTATTGAGATTAAGTTATAGATTGATGTATTTGTAGTCTTTTTTAGATCTAATAATGTATATACTAGTTTATACATTGAATATTATTTTGTTGTTTGGTGCATAATGTTTATCACTGAGAATTAGTTATTGTTGTTGATGTGAAGAGCATGAAGATGAGTGCCTACGAAGAGTTCCACATACTGAGAAAAAATAGTGTAAGAATAAGAAGCTACAAACATTCTACCATGACCCTATACACTAAATCATTTGCCAAAGTTAAGGTTGAGTATTTTAATTGAGTAACGAAATTCAGATGACACAGACTATTTAGTAAGTGAATTATGATGCACTCAACACTTTAAAGTCCCATCTCCGCTAAGAAGCATATGAAAAACAAGGGAATCATTGCAAAAAAAGGAATGATTTCCAAAATATACACTAATTACAAGAGGGAAAGAGGGAGAAAGTAGAGATTGGTGCTTAAAAAAATTAAATTCATGTTGTTTGAATATTTTTATTGTACTTCAATTTATGTTCACATAAGTTAATAGAGTTCAAAAATAAATAAATAAATGTTATTAATTTGGAAAAGTTTAGATTTACTTTACATTAACTAAGGCATAAAACTTGTAAATTGTACAATGTTTAAAATTATCTTTATCAACATAATTATTTTTGCTAATAGAATTTGGATTTAACATTATTTAAAATTTTCTATAAAAATTATCGAAGGCAAGAAAAACTTTTTTAAAGCTATTATAACAATACGTTCATTAATCTAAACTCAATTGACTAAATAAAAAATAATCACACTTCAAAAATAGTTCAAGGCAAATAAGAATGTTCAAATGGACCAGAAGTTTCAACTACCGGACTTTTTTAAATTTGCCATAACTATTTTATAAAAACTTTTACTTGTACGATCAAACCTTATTTACAAAAAAAATAAAAATAAAAGTAGGAATAAAATAAAAGATATAATAGTAATAAAGACCAAAACCGAAGGCTTGGGTTATGGTATAGACGAAATCCGCTGCCATTCAATTAAGTCGGCAGGCAGACAACGGTGGACCGTGAGTCGTGACTGAATCCGCCGTAGCCATTCCGCTTATAAATGAAGAGTTAAAGATTTCAAAAATATCAGCGAAGAGAAGCGAAGATGTTGCAGGTGGTATTGGCGCTCTGCTTCTCGGCAGCCCCCCTCACGCTCTATTTCCCTCCCTGCCGGCAGCTGAGTGAATTGGTGGAAAAGATACAGGAACTAGCAGGCGAAATGGCCATCTATTACAGGAGAGCTTATCCCCAGATCCGTAGTGCCTGCAGGAGAATTCTCGCCAGATGCGGCCTCTATCGTCCCCGGAATCGTACCACTCCCGTGCAGTCCTGATTTCTCTGGCTCTACTCTGTTCTTCAGACGTTTACAACAAAAAAATTAATGTATTTAGCTGCGCTTTCAAATATTGGTTTCTTGGATAGGCTGCGGTTTGTCGGATTTAAGACTGGGCGGTTTAACGGCAGGGTGATTTCTCTGGCCCTACTCTGCTCTTCAGACGTTTACAAAAAAAATTTAATATATTTAGCTGCGCTTTCAAATATTGGTTTCTTGGATCGGCTGCAATTTGTTGGATTTTGGATTGGACGGTTTAACGCCAGGGCGTCCTGGTCTTTCCCCTCCGGAGGCCGCGCAGGTGAGTTAAATCCGTATATAGGCCTTGTGGTGATTTCTTGATTTGGCAAATAGTTGAGATTTTACACTAGGGTTTGCTGTGATGGCAGTATTTACCTTTCCGGATAGATGAGGCCAGGGTTACATGTGAAGGGGCTGTACATTGGGGGTAGATTTGTATCAGATGGATGAGGCGAGGATCACATGGGAAGGGGCTGTAGATTGGGGGTGGATTTGTTTCAGACGGATGAGGCGAGGATCACATGGGAAGGGGCTGTAGATTGGAGGTGGATTGCTTTCAGACAGATGAGACCAGGGTCACATGGAAATGAAGGGGCTGTAGATTGGGGGTGGATTGCTGTCAGACAGATGAGACCAGGGTCACATGGGAATGAGCTGTACAGTATTTGTTCACTTTGATTTGGGTTTTGTTATCATTGGCAGCTGAAAAAAAAATTAAATCTCTGTGGATAAATACAGAAGATGGAGCTTCAATAAGTTTGCCAGCTGGTATTGGCCCATTCATTCTCAACTTAACTTTGGATATATGACAGAAGATGGAGCTTCATGAAGTTTGCCAGCTGGCATTGGCCCTTTCAATCTCAACTTAACTCCATCTTCAACAAGTTTGCCAGCTGGTTTTGGCCCATTCATTCTCAACTTAACTTTGGATATATGACAGATCAAGAAGTTTGCCAGCTGGCGTTGGCCCATTCAATCTCAACTTAACTTTGGATATTAAGGATAGCGGGGAGTTCTATTTCCAAAATAGTTATAAAATTTATTATAACTTGTCAAATGTGCAGAGAGGACAGATCATTAGTTCTTTGTCTTCATAGTGCTCCTTGAGCGACAGACTGCCACTCCGGTCAGATACTTCTGGATTGTGGTCGATTAATTTGAATTCTTGCCCTTTATTCATAAAAATGATATTATTTTTTGGATTTCTGGTTGAAGTTTATTTTCAAAGATTGGTAAAATTTTTATAACTTGTCATATTGGTAAGGTACTAAGGAGGGATAGTCATCATTTGTTATGGTCCATAAAGGACAGACTGCCACCTACCAGATGTCTTTTGATTTTGGATTATTAACCTCCATAAAGGACAGAGTGCCACCTGCCAGATGTCTTTTGTTTTTGGATTATTAACCTAAACTCTTCCTTTCATCCATAAAATGATTCCATTTTTTATATCATGTTTATATGGATTCTGATTTAATTAATGTTTGAATCAATGTCAAGGACACTTTATTAAACATTTTTTGCCCAATGAAGCTTAAGTAATATGTTTACAATCCAATTTGTACATATCTAGAAATTTGACAAATAAAATATCTTGTCATCAATATAAGGATTAGGATCGTTGGCCAAATTAAATATAAACTCTTGCAATTTTTAAAAAGAAATTTATTTCGAAGATAACGTTTGGTGGGTGTTGATAACGTTTGGTGGGTGTTAAGTGATTGTTAAAGTTGTTTTTTAATTTAATAAAAAAATAAAAAGTCAAGTCGTCTTACTTTTGGACGAAAGGGCAGTTTTTTCAAAATAAATATAATTAAAACAGAAGTGATTTCCATCAAGGTCAACTTCTATGAGTTTGTTATAAAAGTTTCAAATTTTTATTGACTGAAAAAAACTTATAAGATGAATCAAAGTTATACTAGCATACCTTTAAAGCGGGGAAATGAAACATCGAAAATAATATAAGTTTATGTGATGAAAGCAAGTCTAGAAAAATAAGTGAAAATAAGTTACATCAAACTTCTAAATCATCATATAAGTGAAAATAAGTTTCCTCCAAAAGGTTTTTGTGCATAAAGTTTTTAAATTTGAAAGCATTCGGTGAATAAGTAAATGCTTTCGCCTCAATCCTTTGAATGCCAATGGAATCTTACAAAGAAAAAAAGTCCAAACGTTTAAGGGGCATGGTTATAGGAGTTTTCCAAGTTTTAGATAGCCTTAGAGAACCTCGAAACCCATGGACATGGAGGAACTATACCTTTGAAACTGAGACCTGACCTGGACGTGGAGAGACTATACCTTTGAAATTGAAACTTGAACTATGCGAGACATCAAAATTTCTGCACATCATAATTTCCACAAGCTCAACCATTTTTCCTGTTGACCATTCGTGTGGGTCCTCTTATAATCTCATGTATTGAAGATCATTGAATGGCCAAATAAGGTTGACAAGTGAAGAAAATATTTTTTTTCAAGTTTTTAATATCCCAAGTCAATCTTCGTATTGAATATCGATAGTATATAGTCAAGATGTCCATTAGTAGCTTGTTGTTTAGTTTTCATGACGTAATGGATGTAGAAGCTAACCCCATTCCAGGCACAAATTATAGCTCAGGGGGCACAAGTATTGATAGACATAACAATTCCATTGAATTTCTTTGTATCTTTTCTCTTCACTACACGTAAAGGCAAAGGCATGGTGCCCTTCGCTCCTCGCAGATCCCAAAACCATCATGATGGAATGTGGAGGCCCTCTGAGTCGTAAGCTTTGATATATGGAATTGAAAATTACAATCCAACAAACACAAAGTCATTTTCTTATTGTTACATTTCTTTGCAAAATAACTAATATAAATATGACTGCTCATTTGACTCCCATAAACATTTCTTCAACCTTCAGATTCACATAAGTTCTTATTTCTTTTTCAAGTTCTGCAACTTCGGTTAGCTCCATTAGTGGAGCTCATTTTCGGATAAAACTTTTTCCAAAACCATGGTGGTGGCTTGTCCTGTTGATTTTTAAAATCCCAGCCAACCTTCAAATCACCCACGTGTTTTCAAGTGCAATGTATTTCTAGCTCACGGAGTTTGGGTTTTCAGATGTACAAACTGAGTGTCTGGTGGACCTACACAGTTATGTTTTAGATGATATGCATGACTTCGAAGTGTCTCATGGAAACTATGGAAGTGGACGGTTGGAATGATACAAATATGTATGGAAAACTATGAAAGTTGGCTAAGAGATGTTGCTGAGAGCTCTTCACCCATCGACTTTGGCATTGGACAAAAATCATCATTATTGATGATTTATTGCAGCAATCTTCTGTAAGTACTAACGATTGGGTACATAATTACCATGTGGGGAAATATAATGGTGCTTGTTGATTATCATGAAGACGATGCATTTGACGGTATTTAAATGAGGAGGTTGCAACTTGTTGATACTGAAGCTTCTCTCTTGGAACACAGTATATCGGACGATGAAGTCCCTGAATCTCATATGGATTTGCTTGAACAAACATCCCAACTCTTCTCTAACTTCCTAGATTCTAATGAAGAATTTAAGGCTTCTACAAGTGTCGGGGAGCGCAACAAAAATATTCTGGCAAGATGAATCACAGGTAAATAGAAATTTGTTATTCACGAGTAAATAGAAATTCATTTTATTAAATTTTGTATGTTTAGTTCGTATTAAAATCGCCATATGTAAATATCTAGTTTATGGTACATGTAAACATTTTGTAGGAATCTTGGAAGCAACACACAAAGAAATTTCCCATCTCATGGCTGTCAAACCCGAAGCCAAACAGGACGGAAAATCTTGGGTATTTTCATACGAGGATCTGCAGAGCATGCATTACCTACACGCATCAATCTATGAATTGATGAGACTTTATCAACCAGTCCTCTTGGACTCAAAGTGCACTCTTCACAACGGCATTCTACTTGACAGGACTATCGTGCATAGAGGCACTTGAGTTACTTACCACCCATACACCATGGGTTGTAGGGACGTCATTTGGGGTATCAACTACCTCAAATTCAAACCAGAGAGATGGATGAACAAGGATGGGCGTTTTATCCCGCAGAGTCCCTTCAAATTTGCAGTCTTCCAAGGCGGTGCACAGGTTTGTCTAGGCAAAGATATGGCGTTTATTCAAATGAAATATGTTGCAGAAACTGTGGTTTCTATGTTCAGATTGCAGTTCTTGCTTGAGTATTCGACTATGGGAAATCCCAAGCTTATTCACAGCTTGACTACGCGCATGAAGGGTGGTTTTCTCATTCTACTTGAAAAGAAGAAGGCTAATTAGAAACCCTAGTATCCCCATCATAACTTCATTCGATTCAGTGTTTTTCACTTATAAAAATACATTTATAAAATAAAGGAGATCCAAATACCATCAATTATACTTTAAGTTTTTAACTCTCATTTATTATTATCCTTGAAAAACTTAAAATATAAATCCCTTGTCCTTTTCTTGAAACAAAATTTCAATTGAGTTCTAAAAAAGTTAAAATATAAATCCCATGTCTTCTTCTTGAAACAAAATTTCAATTAGGTAAGAACCAACACATTTAATGAAATAATAAAAACAAAATATAAATCTCTTGTCTTCATCTTGAAACAAAATTTCAATTAGGTAAGAACCCACACATTTAATAAAAACATAAAAACAATCTATGTTTGCCAAAATAATTTTGATTTGGAATTATAAAAAACAAGTTTTCTAAATGGAAGAAATATTAATTTAACATGGATTTATACTGGTATGGAAAAGCTAAAAAGACTATGTTCATAGTATCTGATTGCATTGCATTGGTCAAATGCATAGTATGTACGCCACAAACAGAGTAGCATTAAGGAAAGACATAACATAAGAGTTATTTAACACTGAGATGGATGATATTCATTAATTAATATAGGTGGCACCATACATAGAGTAAAATTCAATGTTAGTTGCGTCATTTCCAACGTTTAATCTTCCGGTTGTTGTTTTTCTTATATTTTGATTGTCAAAGTATTCAAAAAAGCACAAAATAACTTTTGGCAAATCTATGTTGTTGCTACAATTTGGAAATTACTAGGTTAGGTTCAGTTTCTAATCTAGGGCTTTTATAATAAAAAACCTGATAAAAGAAATCTATAACATTTAGGCAGTCCCCCAGCTAGGCGTTCATGATTAAATACAATATTCAATATAACATTATAACATTAGTAATAAGTAATAAGCATTCAATATTAACCTGAAACCTTGAGCATAAATATTAAATCTTCTGCAGCCAAAAAGAATTTTAAACAATCATAGTAGGCCAGCAAAAGAACCCACTAGAACAACAAACATGGGTGATCAGGCATGGCCTTGATGTGTGTGATACTCCATCAAGGGAAGAGAAACATTTTGATTGTTTTACAATCACTAATAATTTGTGTTGATTGTCACATGCAAATGCATTGCAAACAACCACATGAGCAGGCCTCCATTTAAACAATAACACATTTCTAACCTTGGAAGGTATTGCATTTCTTTAACCATGCAACTTTTGTTATGTGGTTTTCCTTTAAATTTTCAATCTCAAGGTTGATTAATTAACTCATTTCATGTATGTGGAGAAAAAACTCGTTTAGCTTCCTTTGTTTTGAACAAATTACTAATGCACAAGTGGCACATATCCAAGTTGTTTTAAATTTAATTTGTTTGGGATAAACACTAATCAATCTAGCACATGTCCACACTTAAAGCTAGCATACACTTCATAACCATGTCAATTGATATTGAGTTGTCTATTATTCTGAAGGATCGATCTCCCATGAAAACGCGAAGATCTACTCCATGAAGAAAAGGCCAGTACTGCCCACATACTTGTATATTACAGCATCCTGGTTGGGATTGATAGAACACTTTCTTTTTTTTAGAATGTGATGGTTTTAAGTTAACCAAATCAAAAACTTGGGAAAATTGTACCCATGGAGTCTATTTTCGTAATGGGTAGGCTATTCCATCATTTTGCAGAGCTTAGCACACCATGAATACGTTTTCTCTGAGGTGATTCGTAGTTTTCCCATCAATTTTGTGTAGTTACATCAATTCACTCTGAATCTGTAGTGGCGTTGTTTATGATTTTGCAGTGGGTTTATTATCCTTCATTCTCCACAAACATAGTAACTAATTACATCTATGTATTTTCAACAAATTTATAGGTTTGAAGTAGATCTATTAAAGAAATTCGCCATGAGTTTTCCTATGAAGCAATCCCATCAAAGGTAAATTCCAACAGGTAGATATGATTTTGGATGGGGAGCCTCTGCTTCTCCAATTCAAATAGAATTGTGATTGTGCGTGGTCCATTACTTAGTTGGGTTTACACTATAACATCCAAATATGATGCCCCTGCGTTAGAATTGGAATCCCCGGGTGCGTTAGAATTTAACGGGTTATTTACAAGAAATTGTGAATTTGCCGCACTCGACCCTGGCTTCGTTCAATGCTGCACCCGACCCTCGCTGGAATGTTCATGCGACTCTCAATTCCAAATTGACCAACAAGATATAATTCAACGGATTCTTTAAAAAAATATGCCTAATTCAATGCTGCACTCAGCCCTGGCTGGAATGTTCACAGGACGCTCAATTTGAAATTGGACACTCAAAAGCCAATGAAGTAGAATTTAAAAGAAATTCGTCCTTGAGCCGTTTATGTCTAATTATTTCATCGATTGAATTTGTGTTTGAAAATATTTGTCACATTTGTTATTTTAAGTGGCTTTGCTATTCATTTCACAATAAATCATGTCTTACAGAATAATTTTTTAAATTTTCTGCCATAAAAAAATTCAGAACTAATTTATAATATTATATATCAAAAAATGTATAATAGAAAATTTAATCTATTAAATTCGTTCTTAGACTTTTAACAACAATATTTGATCAATTAAATTCGTCCTTTAGCTCTAATGACAAAAACATTTGGCAAATTAAGTTCGATCAGTTTTTTATGGCAAATATTATATCATTAAATTTGTCCTTTCACATATGGCTTTTGTCCATGTTGCTCTCGTTTCAACCTGCACCGATTGGTTGGCTGGCTGTTGGCTGTGCTGTTCTTACCCGTGCTGGTGGAAAGGCATTGATAAAAATGTAGCCTACGCTGAATCCCTGCGCAAACATAAAACTAAAGAACGAAACGATACTGTGACATAGCCAAAAATTCGCGCCCAAATAGCTGGAACACAATTTTTTTAGGACACGGGGAAGCTCCTCACAGGCCGTCGATACATGACGAAAACCTGTAGATGAACAACCCCTTATAAAATACCTTCGGTGTAAATATCATGGCTGTCATAGACCAACAATGTCTGGAAAGAGTCTATACGTGTCTTATAGTGATGAATAGTTCTAAAAGTATTAATCCAATGAGGCTTATGGTGAGTGAAATAAAGCGGTGTCATTTTTTATAATGTCAAAAAAGAAAATCTGTAGGCTTTAGCCAAAAACTACAAAAAAGGATGAAAAGAGAGAGAAAGAGTTAGTATAGCCGGAGAGTCAGTTTGTTGATGTTGATAAAGTCAAAAAAATCTTTCACACTCAGGCAAACTTCTAAGAGTTGTAATGCTTATGTTGATAAAATGTCAACAAGTGAGTTCACTTCACTTCCCTGTAAATGAGCTGAAATGAGTCCCTACTTATTGAGAGAAGGTTGCGTTGGAGAAGGAATTCTCGATGACGTTTCAAACCCTAAATGAGTACATATTGACATAGTTGAGAAGAGATTTGGTGTTTTTGCACCAATGTTCTAACTGAGTTACTTGAATGTCACATCTGCCATTAATCCAGTCTATGGTGACCCGGGAATCTCCAAAAATTTGTATGTGTTGAATGTTGGATCTAGTGGTGAGCGCCAATAACCCCCACAGGGCTGGAAGTTTAGCTCTTTGATTTGTTCCATATCCACATTCAAGCTTTAATAGAATAAAATGACAATCTGAATAATAAATGACCATACCTCCACCGCATATGCCATATTTGGAGGCCCTGTCTAAATAGCTCCAACACATAGATTTGTCAATGCTTGTGTCTTTCTTAAGACGTTGAAGCCAAGATTTTATTGGACCCATTAACTCCAGAAAATCGCCAATAGTCTTGGCAGCAACCTGTAGGGGAACCCGTGTAATATTTTCAAAAATAATAGTGTTCCTCGCTTTCCAAATGTACCATATAGTGAATAAAGAAAGTACCTTTAGAGCAAGAATATAGTGTTTCCAATGAAGAATATTATCTTCTAATGAAGACTTGTTCCATAAAAAAGTTGTTTTTTTATGTGCCATAAGCTCCCACCATACTTTCTGAAAAAAGGTGTATCTCCCAAATAGGTGTTGCACGCTTTCCTCCCCCCCTTGCATAATAAACAAATCCCTGGACCTTGAAAGCCTCTTTTGCATAGGTTGTCTCAGGTGAGGGCCCAGTTTGTCATACATAGCCAGGTAAAGCATTTTACCTTCAAATGAAGATGCCAAGACCACATCTTGTGCCACCATTGATGATCAAAACTTATGTAGTAGGAAATAATAACATCATATGCGGATTTTTCATCAATCTTACCATTTTAAGGGTCCATGGTCCAAGAAAGAACATCCTCAGAATCCCACAAGGAAATACCAGCATGTTTAAGCCCATTAATGTAATTCGTCTATTCTGAGGTAAAGTCCCTTGGAATTTCGGTTGATTAGCTGAGATCCATTTGACTGAATATTTAGGATAATACAGTTTTATTTGTGACATCCAGTAGATTCTTTTAGTGGCCATATGGTCCATTTATGCTGGTGACATCGAATATGTAAACTCCCCACCCACATAAGGATCTCTACCCAAAAGATTCTTGTTGCTCGAGCTACCTTCCAAGCTATTGAAAAACTTTTGTGAATCCAAGCCAGATGTTTGAGGCTTGTGGTGTTGATTTGCATTCATTTTTCATCGATTGTTCAACTGAAAATATTCCTAAATATTTATCATGAAGGATTGAACCCCATATACCCTCGTCAAAGATCTCCTGCCATAAGCTTTTTAGTATGACTGCTTGATTGAACTAGGACATATTTTTTAGCCCTCACCCTCCCAAGGATTTAGGAAGGAAAATATGTTCCCACTTTGCAAGGTGAAATTTTCTCTTTTCACCAAACAAAGTCCAAAGAAAATTTATCATTAATTTTCTGATGTTATTACGGATAGTAGAAGGGATCCCTGCTAAAGCCATCCAGTAAACAGGTATGCTTTCTAAGGATGATTTAATCAAAATGAGTCGACCACCCATTGATAACCATTTGTAGCACCAACAACTCCACTTTTTTCCAATTTTACTTTGAAGCCAAAGCAAATCTCTAACGTGATAACAATTTGGTTTTAAAACATAACCAAGATACTTCATACCTATCTCGAAAGGCTCCATATTGTATGGAAAGAGGTTCTTTACCTAGTCCACAAGCCTCTCCTGCACTTCGAAGTAAATGAAAGACAATTTTTGTTGATTGACCACCATGCTACAAGTCAAACAAAAAAGATTTATAATGCTATGATACTTCTCCCATTCCTCTATGGAGCCAACTCCAAATATTAATGCATCGTCGAAAAAAAGAAGATGTGTCACCTCAATATGAGGAGAGATTTTAATCCCTTTCAAAGAGTGTTCAATTTTTTCTTGAATAATAAGCCAACTTAAACCTTCAATTTCCAAAATGAACAATAGTGGGGAGAGAGGGAAACCCTGCCTAAGTCCCCTCGAGCTCCTAACGAAGGAGTGTGAACCATTCACCAATACAACAAATCTAACAGAAGTAACATAAGCCATGATCCAATCTGTGACATCAAGTGGAAGGCCAATTTGGAGGAGAATGAGCCTTAAATAAACCCAGTCCACTATGTCGTAGGATTTTACAAGGTCCATCTTCAAGAAAAATGTTGGGATTTTCTTAATCTTGATACTGTGGATTCCTTCCTGGGATACCCTCACTGAGTCACATATAAGTCGATTATGGAGAAAACCAAATTGTTTCTTGGAGCGGCACTTGGCGAGTATTGGTTTAATCCGATCAATGATGACTTTTGAGATTATCTTGTATATCATGTTACATAATGATATGGGGTGAAAATCATTAAATGTCTCTGACTTAGAGCTTTTAGAATAAGGGATATAAATGTAGAGTTTAATGCACCAGAGACATATCCCTTCTACCTTGATTCCTCCACAACAACTAGTAGGTCTTCACCAATGATATAAAAAAAAGTGTTTGAAAAATTCCACGGTCTAGCCATCAGGACTGAGGCTCTTATCACTCACCATCTTATTTAAAATATCCGCATTCTCCGTGATGGCAACAACCCGACCCATCTGAGCACCCTCTTCATCTAAAAAGAACATGGGAAAAATATTTAAGACCCTGAGTTGTGCACCAATCTCTAATTTTTTAGGTGATCTGAAAATATATCCATAATACCAAACAACCTCCTTTTCTATGTCATCTTTGGTATATATCTTTTCACCAGAACAATTCTTCAAATCCCAAATGGAATTTCGATTCCTGCGTTGGTAGGCATATTTGTGAAAGAAATTGGTATTAGCATCCCCCTGTGAAAGCCATATTGCTCAGCTTTTGAGTCGGCAAGACTCCCTTTCAATCTTCAGAATATAAGATTTTTGGGCTTCCAGCTGAAGCAGTAGGGCTTTATCAGCATGCGAAAAAATACCCGAAGCACACCTACTAAATAATTGTGTAATATGTGCTTCAATGCCCTTTCCCAAGCAATTGCCTTCGATTTTAGCTTTTTTAATTTATGCAATAAACCATGCATGGTTGTATCCTTTGGGCTAATGGGTTGTGAAGATCAGAAATATTTTACAAGTTTTGTGAATGATTCATCCTCCAACCAAATATGGTTAAATTTAAATGGAAACAATTGTTTTTTACCATTAATCTCCCATTGAAGGCATATGGGGATGTGATCTGACACCCCCGATGACATCGTCTATGAGTGGAACCTATAAAATAGTCTGGTAAGGTTTTTTGATGTTAAGAACTGGTCTAATCATTTCAAAATAGTGGCTTCACCTGTTCTATCGTTCCTCCAGGTAGGAACCAATAGAAAAGGAAAGATACTGATCAGCTCAGCCTAAGCAAAAAGGTTTGCAAAAAAATAAACCAATGGTTCCAGGGTCATATTAAGGTCACCTCCAAATATCAAATTAGGCAAGTGTGAAAACCCTTTATCCACCATTGAGCTCCAGAAATACTCCCTATCTAAATAAGGCCCATAACAATTTATAAAGTTGAAGAGAGTATCCCCACCTTTGATCAGAACTTCCATGAGTATACCTGCACAAGTAATGAAGGGCTTTAAATCTAGAACCACAAGGTTCCAAACCACCAGTAGGCCACTTGAAAGGCCCACATAATCAGTTTCACAACACAAATAGCCAGGAAAAATATGTAGTATAGTCTCACAGGAAATAGAAGTTGCACACATTGTTTCTTGAAGGAAGAGAATATCAGGCTTAATCACTTCAAAAATACGTCTGAGGGAATTATGTTTATACTACCCCCCAACCTTCGAACATTGTAAGATGTGAGTAATATTTCTCTATTCATAAACAAAGTGGTGTTTTGCAGCAATGATGATGTGTTGTTGAGCGATATTGTCCACAAAGTTTTAGTAACCTAAGAAATATTTGATCTCTATGGTTTTGTTTTTATTACAACGACTTAATTTATTGATCTCTAATCTGTAACACATTTAATTTAATTTAATCCCATGACCAATTAATTGATATGCATTCAACCTTTTTTTCTTTAAGACAAACATAGAGGAGTGATTTTTTAAGACAAAACTTATAACTAGAGTATTTAAAAGAGATCATAGTGTATAAAAGTGTTTTATTAGTCCCTGTCAAAGGCTAGGGTACTATTGTTTTCGATTCGCTTTGACTTCCTATTGAATTTCCTTTGAATTTGTGTATTTGTGCATATATAATAAACTTTTTGACATAGATTTTCAATTTTATCTATTAATTAATTCATTATATATTATTTATCTCAAATTTGACTGGATAAAACTTTGATCTGTTATTGCAGGCCTCTTGCTTGGTTTCTGAGTAGTACAAAACCAAAGTTACCAGAGTGCAAAATTTTAACATAGGAAAATATATAAAATGAAACAATCATTAATGATACCATTAATGATACCCCACTTCTCAAAGTATAACTTGCAACCACATTTATTTAACTACACCATAATTCTGTTAAGCAGATGTGAATGGAATGCCACCACCACTGCCATGCAACCATCGCCTCACTACCATATAGTCATAATTGCATTGATATGATGCCACCACTCAAATATTTACCATGCCCCCTTGGTTCACCACCCTAGGCCACCGCCATACAACTGTTTCCTTTGAGTATATTTGCAATCCATTCGCACATCTTATTATTGTATGAGAAAGCAAAGCTTTCTCATGCAAGCATTGTACCTGGAACTTAGAAGGAAGGATCTCTAAATATGTAATCCATTCTCATATCTTCTTATTGCATGAAAAGGCAAAGCTTCCTCATCAGACACGTCTTGTACCCGAGAAGGAAGGATTGTCCTGTACTTGGAAGGAAGGATTAATGTTGGAATTGAACCATTGACTACAATAGACATCAAATTTAAAACAACATGCAGAGACATAAACTTACCAGGTTATGTGCAGGAGCCTTTTCTCTTTCCATATTCTCTCTAAGTGTATGTTACGCTGGTTGGATGTACCATGTGTTAGTTTTGCTCTGATACCACTTCTTGCAAGGAAACATGTGAATAAAGAATGAATGAATTATCATCCAAGCCCATATAACTCCATTCCAATTAGAGAAGGATAGAATAATATCTTTGTGCATCTCAAATATTCACCATCGATGGTGATAACCTTCCCATGAAGGAGTTCACAACTTTTGCCAATCGAAGAACTGCTTTTAGCTGTCTTAAGCTCCTGCTTCATCCATCACCACCATCATTCTTCCACAACACTCAGGTTCTGATTAAATTGATTTAATCCAAGCATGGTCATTCATTTATTTAGCATTGGCATGAACTCATTTTATTCGCAACCGGTTAACTCATTAAACCATCAATTCCTCTAACCGTTGCGGTCTAGATCTCATATTTGCTCCACTGTTGCGGCCTAGATCCCATATTTTCTTCGTTGTTGTGGCCTAGATCTCATATTCTGGTCGAAATTAGTTGGTGTGAACTTCATGTATGGAATTTCCATGTGTGACATAGAACCCACAACTTCCCCACTCGTTCATGCGGTACATAACTTAGAACTCAACCGATACTTGTGGTGTGAAACTCGTGGATTTGGGCTGCCCTTTTTTTCAATAATTAATGAATTTGGGCCACCCTTGTGGTGATAAAGTGATATCAAACATCGTTTGTTGACTCTGATTCATAGACTCTTAACATGCAAATGAAAAGAACATCTTGTACAGACCCAAAGATTTTTTTTTTGAGTTGCATACCTTTTTAAGGAAACGAAAGTAGGCATATCTTTTTAACTGCAACTTGTAAATTTTCTCTCAAGCTTGCAGATGTTGAGTTTCTTTCCCTCGACCTTTTGGTAGATGGACATGACTCTGAAGTCACTCATAGCAGGAACACACTTTTCAATCAATTGTCACAGGCCATATTGCTTTCTTCCATGACATGGGCCTCCACCTTGAAACCATTGTTGCAAGTTTTTTGTTTACATCTTTGCATTGTGAATTGAATTATAATGATAGATAAGTTATATTATACTTGAGATTAAAACTAATCATACCTATTGGCAGTGGTGATACTTCGTATGCATGGAAGTTACATCATTGCAGCATATGGGGAATTACCTAGTCTAGGGCACTGATGTCACAAACTTTGTATGATTCTAACCTTTGCAATGTAAGTTTATTTGTGCTTGCTAGGATAAGTTACAACAACATTTCAGAATGTTTATAATACAATACATCAATTCTTTTGGTCCTGGCATCGACGATCTTTGGTTCTTCTGCGCGGGATTCCAACCCATCTTCTATGTGTTATCTTGAAGTGGTTTCATTACTTCATTCATGAGATTCACAAGGCATATCTCTTTAAACTCGCGTAATGGAAAATAAACATCCACATTTGATCAAGGTTGAGTGAAACATGTGTGCTTTGGTTTGTTGAGATCTATTAATTTAAAACAAAGTTGGGGAAAAACCTCCTCACTATGGATCGAAGTAAAATGGTGGAGAGGGTACACTTCACCTAGATGAATAAGGAATTGGCATATTTGGAAATGCGTTTGGAAGAGAGGATTTAGCCCTTCCGATCCTTCCCGAAGTTATGCAAAAGAATTGCAAAGTGTATCAATCACCGCTTCTTCCTAGGAAATTGCTTGTAGACTGTTTAGAGACTTGCAACAACACTTGAGAGTTTAACAGGATCCCCTAGAAGAAAACTCTAGTAACATATCAAGAGGATCACTAGGATAAATGCAACATCGCTCACCCAACCACCAACTAATGTTTTCTTGATCGCTTATAGTCTCTATTTGGTGTGCATGTCTGTGTTATCGATTAGACCAAGATTTTGGACCACGACACCACTTGTACACGATATTATGTACACGTTTTGTGCAGTGTCCTGTGTTTCTATGCATACCATGGTGTTTAGACCATATGTTTCATGTGCCTTATTTGTGGCATAACATCTATTCAAGTCTTCGTCCATCCATCTTAAGTGGGAAAGACAAGTTCAATCTTGTAATATGACTTGTGACAAGTTTATTTACATTTATAAATTTAGGGGTATCTACCAGGCATAACATTAAATAGGATCGCATTTGCAAATAATCACTATGAACAAATTAGCACATTATCTCTTAGCAATAAACCTTGCATAATACTTGATGGTCCATCTAACAAATAAACCTTACGGTCTACGTGATGGTCCAATTTTTTCATCTGCACCTAATAAAACATCTTCCAACTCGTGGTTGCCGATTCCTATGTCACCTTGAATGGATAACTGCCTTTTTATATTTTATATTGATATTTCTCAGTGAAATAATTATCTACGACAAGGAAAATGTCCAATTTTCAAAAGTATCACCTGCAGACTACTACTATGTTGTCACTTTATTAAATGGAAGAATACAAATGTATTGTATAAAACCAACAATTTTATAATATTGTACCATAGAATATGATTAAAGTTTCTCCTATGCCAAACTAAATTAGTGTCGATTAATAATCTTAAAAACTATACTCCTTGTCATGTTGTATTCAACACTTGTTCAATTATATTTTTGTTGTTCTCATGTCTTTTTTCAAGCAGCAAAAAACGTTCCTTGATATTCAAGAGAATCAAAGGTAATAAAGTACAATGCCCGGGATAACCGAAAATTTTGTTGTTCTCATGTCGTATTCAAGACTTGTTCAATTCTATTTTTTCTAAAGATAAAGAAACTATGAGTTATTTTTGGTTGCTCCAACTCAAAAATTTTAAATCAACATGAAACGAAAAATCCAAATATAAACTTTGTCACCTATTGATCCTACCCATTCATAGTTTATACCAACGGACTACTGATATAATGACATGTTCTTTTGATAAAAGGCTTTGTCAATAATTTTACACTATTTTTTATGCTAATCCATGAACATGTCACTCCAAGAGTCATGGAGGGCCATTCCATGCCCAATTTCTTCGAAAGTAGTCTTCCAAACCTCAAGGACATTCAAAGAAGAGATGAGGTAATTTTCAGTCATTGAGGTATACAAGGCACACCTCCATGGCCCATCAATAACATGTTTCGAGATATTCTTAATCATTATTGGCCTTGATTAAACCATTGTCTAACCAAAAAGATTTATATTCAAGTGCAGATTTAATTTAATTATGGCAATGTACAACACTTGGATTGAAAACTTGGTTTTGTAGATGGATTGGAAACTTATTGTGCATTGAAACATCAATGCATCAATGCTAAATTCTTAGAACATTATATTTTACTTAATAACTTTAAAAGTTATAATGCAACAAATTTACAACCATGCAATTGCAAAGTTACATACATGTATACTTCTTTGTAGTACCTTAATTTTCTCTTATTGTTTATTTTTTTTCATTATACCACAAATTTTTCTTATGATTTATTTTTTTCATTATACCACAAATTTTCCTTAGATTTAGATGTGATAATATTTGTATTGTTATCAAATTTATATAAAGTGACCTATTCTATTCTCCAATGGTTTAGTTGAGAATTAGCATTTCTTTGTGGTGATTTTGACTCAAGTTTGAAGCAATCTTAAGAAGCCTTGTCTTTCACGTGGTTAATTTCTGCCTATACATTATGTACCTAGTCATAGCCACACTCTCAATAGTTGAAGACTAGCTTTTAAGAGAAGAAATGGATATGATGTATTTTTCTTAATTTTAAGATTATAAAAATTTAAAAGGATTTTGAATTTGGTCGATTGTTTATGATTTTCTAGATATACTTCAATCCTAAACTTGTTTTTTTAATATCTATTCTCAAAACCAAAATTGTTTTTCATCCCCACTAATCATTTTCTCAATGCTATAATTTTAGTTAAAATTGTTTTCAAAGTCCACTCCATATCACAATTACCACTATTTTAACATCATATTATTACATTATTATCATTTTACTTCAATTTTATTAAACATTAAATTACAATTTGGTATATTTTTTCAAAATGATCTTATTACCAGATAAATAATAACCATCATAATTGTAAAGCCAAAATAAGCATGTATTAAGATCATATGTATGTACCATTCAACTTTAGATGCGATTATTTATAATATTTCTTTATAAAAGAGTAATTTAACTTTATTTCATTATTTATAATGTAATCATGGTTTATTTTTAACCAGCTTAGATCCAGCTTTACCCGGCTCTATCATGCGCCGAGAGGGATCAAATATTTCGAGGTGCAAACCCTTTTTTGGAGTGCAATTGTTGAAGCAG